>CCAG010002922.1:0-63190 GCA_001077435.1 Glossina morsitans morsitans
AAAAAAAAATAAAAAGGAAAAAATTAATTTTCAAATTTTTCAAATAAAATAAACTAACCGAAAATCGTTTTTCAGACCATGACCTACAAATAAAACACCCACATCCACAAGATATTTGAGCTTTTGATATGAATACTTTAATGCCGTTAAACGTTTGCTGCTGAAATTTGCATCCAAATCGCCCGGTTTTATGCCCGAAAATTGCGTAAGATAATCGACCACTTTTTCTTGCGTTGATATGTAATCATCAAGAAACGGTATCCCTTCATTCGGCCCTTGCCTAGAATGAAAAAAAAAGAAGAAAAGGTGGCAGATATTTTTCAAAAGTCATTTCATCCTTTCCGTTAGGAGTGCACAAACTGGCATGAACTGGTCTCGGTTTACTGCATTTCGCTCTTCGTATCGACTTTTGAATTTCGGAAAAAAAAGAACGCCGTCATAACTTTTTAGTGGGATCTTTGGTTTTCTCATTGTTAAATGAAGGGATAAAATCACCTTTCCGTTCATATTCCGACGATAACGATAAGAGAGCGAGGAGCGAAAACGGCTTTTCAAAGTAAAAAAGACATTTTTGATTACCAAATAGACTTTCAGTATAATTTTCCGAAAGAGAGAGAGAGAGAGCAAAATCTATAGTGCCAATGCAAAAGCTTTGGCATACTTTACATCAGCGACTCCCAAAGAGTGCGCAGAAAAAGCGTACAAGCAAAAGGCAAGGCTTTGGATCCCAGAATACTTAATAGTAGAGTACTTTCGAACGCCGCAATTAGTTTTTAAAAGTTTCCCATTCGATTTTTCGAAGTTTAAAACAGGATAACTCTTTTTTTTTATATTTCTTCGAAGCTTTTCTGCTTTACTTAGCAGTAGTATAACTGAGAAAGCTTTTTTACTTATTTTTCTTACTATTTAACTTTTGTCAATGTTTGCGGGCCTCATGCTTCGCATGAGCTAAATACCTACCATGATTATAGTTGTTTTTTTTTTTTTTTTTTTTTTGTTTAATACATTTTCTTACCCGCGTATACATGAAATACGCGCTACACTCATGTGACATGGTTTTATGGTTGCTGTTTTGCCATCCGGTCTGATTTCATTCTCTTCGGGATTTAAAGTGACAAACTCAGCATCCATAGCTACCAAATCACCGGCTTGCGGCATTTCATTGGCCTGCAATGGTTTAAAGAGAACATCACTTGGATTATTCACTTGTAAAGGATTTAAAATATCCTAATGAGAGGGGATAGAAAAAAATAAATAACAAAATAAAAGATTATATTGTTAAAATCAAAGAGAGATTTATGTTTCAAATATTACTTGTATAAAAGGATTAAATAAAGGTTGCAACTCAAGTGGATTTATGTCCTTAGTTTTTAAAATGTCTTTTTCCATATCGCTTTTATCATTATCCAGGTTACTGTAGAATAGTATGCAAGGGACTTTCCAATCTAACGTAAACCAAACAGATTCCTGATTTGAAACGGGTGATATGCTACGAAAGAAGGCCACAATTTTATTATATGTAAGGGATAACTTTTCCAATTTTCTTTTTTCTTACCAGAAATCATTGAATATATACCATTGCGGTTGTTCGTCAGTCGAATTTTTATTATCCATTTTTAATGCGTGATATTTCTTGCTGACGTTTATCAAAGAGACTAAATTTTTTTGAGTGCCATCGTCTACTTGACACACCACCGCGTGCAGAGAATATTCCCGATAGCTTTCTTGATTGTAAATCTTTAGCTTGTGTAGTAAATGTTTCGATGCATTAGTTGTACCGCTTTCGGATAAATATTTCGCTTCATCGCTTTTCGTATTGCAACTATCAGTTTGTACGCTTAGCTCGCCCTGCTGTTCATTGATCGCCATAGAAAAGTACAATGGAAACCAAGAATTTTGACGGCTACAAGGTGAAGTAGTAGTATTGCTGGGTGTTTGATTAATATTTGAAGGAGATTTTCTAAAGAAACGATTTATTTAGCAAATTGTGCTGGGAAATTTTGCCGATAACACTCACCTGTCAGGATGTAAAAAATGGCAATCACTACGTGAACAATTGATGCCATAACGACAGGGCTTATTCGTATTTAAAGTGGCCGGACTTTCTGTCAGATTATGAGTATTATTACGATTCAATTGTTTTCTGAGAAAAGCCAGATCTTTCTCATTACTCAAACCGCAGTTAATGGCCAAAATTTGTGGCAAGCCGCTAACCTAAATATTGGAAGAAAAGAAAGGGACGAAAATGTCAAATGCCATTAAGACTTTACAACGATTATATAAAACCTTAACGCTTTGCTTGGTAGGGGAGAACTTTTTGCATTTTTCACAAAATGCCTGAATATTTTTTTCGGAACTCAATGAACCTTTAAGTATGGTGCCGAAATTAAAATATTCCCCAACATCTTTCCCAGGCATTTGTACGGGATATGTTAGGTTACAAGTTAACAGAATGCTTTGTTTCGATTTCTGCAAAAAGAAAACAATATATAAGTATATATATATATATATATAAATAATAAGAAATTTCAAACAGATGAGAACACACTCACTTCTTCATTACACTTAAGACATCTGTTAATGGTAATTTGTTTTGTGCCAAATAATTTGCTAATTTCGGTCTCTTCATTGATCTTGCTACGTTCGCGTTCATCATCTTTTATGCTTTCATCTACAAAGACAAAATAAGTAAAATGGTCATATTTCCATTCGATCTTCGAATCTTCGATACCATCACCTCCGATTGTTTTTCGTTAATTAGGGTCGTGTTAACTGGTGGATCACTTCATCTACAACTTTAAGATGGCTTTAGTTAATGTTTGTGTCAAATTTCAGCTGGATTAATCAACTGCACATATATGAGGGGGCATTCATGAGAATTTCTTAAAAAACTCTCCATTTTATTCTGATATTATTTCAGTTTTCTAACTATTTTTGATGAATTTACACCTTTCGATGCGAATTTCAACAGCAGATAATAAACGGTTGACGCGAAAGTCAAGTGGCAAACCGATATTAAATTTCCATTTACATTATTTATCCAATTGGAAATAATTTCATTTATATTGCTGTTGAAATCGCTTCGTATAGATGTATTGATACCAGTCGAATTAAACTGCACTGCTAGCGCCCAAAGTACTTTTTCGCTTCGACTAGTCGATCGCAATTTTTGGCCTCTCTTGATTTATGCGGATTTTTGGACACTAAGAAGGAAATGACAATATTTTCATATACAGAGTTCTGGGTGGCGAGTGTAAACATTGAAATTAAAACTATGAATATAATAAAATAAAAAAAGACTATGATACACTTTTTAAACAACAAACTTTACACACCGCTTTTAACGTCTATAACTTGAAACATATCTCCGTTAGATTTCATTGGATCCATATCATCCTCTATGTAAGCATTTGTAGGCAAAATAGGTGGTTTAACTGAATAAAAACGAAAAAAACGAGAAAGATTGAAATACTGAATACCAAGAATTAATCCATTACTAACGGTAAGGGCTTTGTCCATATATAAGATTACTGAAGCGGCTATTCTTATATGAATCCAAAATCTCATAATGCATTTGGTGCAAAATAAATCGATTCCAATTCTGTAAATATTAAATATAAATCATTTGACGTAATATTCGTCCATCATTGCTTACCTGACTTAAGCTTATCAAGTTAACATTAGAGGACCGATCGGATAGAATTAATCCCAAAGCTGAAGCTTCTGGAACGGTGCGAAACGAACGCAAAAAATTGCTAGCTTGACAAGGAGTGGAAGCTGGAGAACAAACGTTGGCGTTTATTGTCTCAAAACTTTGCTAATAATCCCTTTTTATACACTCACCCGTACTCTTGTCCAACATATGAAATAGAAAACCCAATTCACAAGTCAGACAAAACTCTTTAGAGCAGCTATGTTCGATTAATTTCTGCCTTAAAGGTTCTATAAAGTATAAGATTTGTAGCATCGCGTTGCAGTATGAGTTGGGTAGCGTAGCTTCCAAACCTGCAAAGCAAGTCTGATTATGTTGTTCAAAATCGAAATCTTGGGTACCCAGCTTCGAGTACTTCAAATCGACTTTGCGGTAACGTCGAGGTATAATTTTAACATTGTTATCGGATGATTTAACAACGCTAGTTAAATTATTGCCCGCTCCTGTAAAAAGTGTTAAGTAGAATAGATATTAAAAGTGCAATATAAATGCGTAGTTAGGGCAAGAGCGATTTCCTTCGACGCATATCTTGCCTCTATGGGCAGTTATGTGTTGATGAAGACGCTCCCGGGAACGTGGTTTCACGTCATTTACCTGCACTTCCAGCATTAGGACATTCAGTTATATACGGTATTTGATTACGCGTCTGGGTTCGCGGATTGGGGGAATATCCAATCGGTCCTTGCATTTTCATGTTGCTCAAAACTTCCTGTTCTATTGGTTTCGGACGGCGATACTGATAACGCAACAGCTCGGCTGGCCAATCAGAGAAGTAACGTGTACCCGTAACCAAGTGCGGCAAAACTATTGATGACAAGGGGAATGTAGTGTCAGTAATAGGTACAATGGGTAATTGAGGTACTGGATCAGCAAATTCCGTATCACGAGAGAAAGCATTAAATTGTGGTTGGGGAGTATTTACCGCCGCTATAATACTTATATGACCAGACTGATCACCGAATGCCATTACTTGCGAGGAAGAACTTATATCGAAGCTTAGCACACACTGGCTGCTGCTGTTATTTATGTTATACATTGAAACACGTGGTTCACTTAATTCGACGGTGTCGACTAACTGTACTTGGCCATAACTGGAGACCACGACTAAGCGTGAAGATTGCGAGGGTAAAAATTTCAGTAATTGTGGATCCACCAAAACTGGTATAGGCGACACCAAACGCAACATTCGCAAATCGTAGACCATCAAGAAACGATCGATTGCTAAAGTACTCTGCCTTCCGCTATAACCACACGATATTAGGTAGTTGCCTTGAACGTCGAAATCAGACAGACTTCCTGTGTGAGTTTTAATCGTATGCTCAACGTGCAAAGAGTTCAAATCACGTAAAGTCACTGTACCAAATGGATCGCCGGCGAAAAGAAGCCGAGAATTTTGTCGCAAAACTGTACATCCGGCAGAACCCACATTTTCCTAAAAAAAAAAAAAAGCATTTATTTTATAGTTTACTTGCAGCAAGAAACATTTCCGTTAATCTTTCGTTAAAGCATTTTGTTTTTGCATTGTTTTGCCGCGATGAATATCGACCGTACACGGATCACTTTGCCTTGGTATTGATATCTGCTATAAGTTAAAATATGCTTTCGGATTTTTGTTTACTAAAAGCGTACGTGCTTGTCGTAAAATAGATTGCAACACATGTATACCAAGGTTCTAAATTTTGCGAATTCGAAAAAGAACACTACAGCCCCTGAAGCTCCTCAAATTTTAGGGACCTCGGATGTGTATTTGTGGGCATTGTAAATGGAATGATAAAACTGTTCGACTTCGATTGTTTCCTTATGAGATAATATCATTCTACAACAAAGCTTACCAAATTTGTTTCCTTTAAGCTCCTTAAGTCAAAGTCGATCATTTCTTCTTGTAGTCCGGCCATTATTAGACGATGTGGTGACAATTGCTGCATGCAAACCATTTCCGTTAAATTTTTAGATCTAAAATTGATATTTCATAAATTTAGTCTGCGAGAAGAACCAAAAGGTGTCTATACCTGTGCGTAAATTTTGGAATACCTCTCCGTATTTGATGTCTTAAAGTGGTTTGAGTTAAAACCAATATACCCGCATCCATTGTGTCAATTTGTCGCACTATATCGCTGGCATGCACTTGAAATGATGTATACTTTTGCAAGTTGCTACTGTAATAAGAAGTAACATGACCCTAAAATATTCCATAAATTTAGCAAAATATAAACATAAAACTCAATCGCCTTACTCCTTGGTTACCCATCCATAATAATTCTTCATAATCATCAAAAGCTACTGCCGAAACTCCATAATTCTCGCCTCCATCTGCTAATATAGGTACCAATTCCATATAATCAGATTCACCAGAGGAACCTATGTTAAAGCCACCGAAATTTGGTGAATAATGAGCACTCGGCCGTTGGCCACCTCCGTCATAAACATCTAAGCAATAAACGAGAATAGATTTACGAAAAATTCTGGATCTTTTGCCTCATACTTACTCAGCATATCAACAAAATCCATCTTGCAAAAATTGTACCCTATCACTTATCTTTTACACAATTTATTCAATATATTTATTTATTTCCTCTTTAGATGTTGAGTTAAGATGGACCAAGCCAACAATTACATTTTCATACAAATTTGAGGCTATATGTCCAGATTTATTCAATTTATTACATTGATTTTCTTTACGTTTTTATGGAATCTTCTTTGTTTGTTGATTTCGTGTTCGATAGCATTTATATTTTATGTAAAGAAATATATACAATTAATGCTATTGAAACACGACTCTGTCTACAAGTTTCAACTACAACTCTGTCTTTTTTTTTATCCGATGTAGAAAGATTCAAATCAAAGGCAAGTGATATGGAATGTTGCAACTTTTTTTTGCGACGCTTAGTTATAATGAAAAGACAGTGTAAAAATGTGTAATAATAAATTATTGCGAAATTCTTTAATAATAATTTGGAGCTAAGAATTTCCGCGTTCTAAAGCTTCTTGAGGAGAACGGCAAAGAAAATTCAAAAATATGATATAAAATTAAGCTGGTTAGTCTTGACAAAAAGATCGTATACTGCTTTGCATGCTACAAGGGCTTCAATAAAATATCTATCTCGAAACCGAGTCATATAAATTGTAAAAACGAGAAATTTCGTTACATAACTTTATTTATTCTAAACTGCTTGGATTGTTAATGCGCTCGCGCAGACGTTCAATTATTTAAAAAAATAGCCCATGACTTATTGGATAATTAAATATCTAATTATTGATAGGAGTAATATCCTGTAGTGTACAACGGGGTTGACTTTTGCTTTCTTAATTTACTCAACTAAGACGCTGAAAAAGTTAAATTCGATTTCGTTTCTTCGTTTAAAAAACTTTATTTCCTTCAGGTTTTGTACTGGAAACGTGATTTTCGAATTTTCCTCTCCTCTCTTCGTTTTTGCAATTTTTTGAATATATGAAATATATTTTATTCATATCATAAATGAAATTGAATGGAATGCAGTACAAAATGCTTTCAGCAAATTTTTTTGTTTACACTTACCTTCAAAACAATATGGTAGCGCAACTGCCCATTGTGTTGAACACTTTGGGCTCTTTAACCCGAAAATAAAGATGACGTCTCAGGGGGTAAGGCAACGACGCGTTATTCCTATTTTCGGGTTGAATTTTAACTTTATTAACTTTGTATGAAAACTTACGGGATTTGACAAACCATATGGTTTTGCATGTTCACAATCTATTTGATTTGTAAACAATTTCATATGTTTTTTTTATTATTTCGCTGTACCTCTTTTTGACTTCGCTGTAACTCCTTTTGAGTTCGCTGTACCTCCCTTTGATTTCTTCTTCTTTCTTTGTAGACATCCAAAGTGATTTTACCAATTGTTCATAAAAATAAAACAAAGAGAACACAAAATATAAGAAGAAGTAAAAGCAATTTATTTTAAAATTAAAAAATAATTTATCTAAATTATATTTACCTTACATTGAAGTACTTTTTTTTTATATTATGTGATTTCCATTTTGAGTTTATACTCTGTGTTACTTTGTAAAAAACGAAAAACAAGCAATAAAGAGCATTTATTTTAAAATCAAAATATCGAAATCAAATTGTTTTTTAGAGAGCGATAAATGATAGTTTTCAAATTATGGATTATTTAATAATCAAAAATATGTCTAATATAATTAATCATAAAAAATTAATAAAATAATTTTAAAGAAAATATTTGAATTCATTTATCAAAATACGTGTTTAATATTAATCAATTATTCATGTAGAACCCAAATACTTTGCTTTGACACAAACCCAAGAGATTTAATGTGATCTCCACCAGTTGTATGATGAATGCCTAACTCTTCTGCAATTTCTCGACTTGTTAAATATGGATTATTTTCCAACATGGATCGGAAAACATCATTATCGATCTTGAATGGTCGTCCAGATCGATCACTTTCTTAGAGGCTCAGATCCCCGGAACGAAAATTGCTAAACCATCTTTGACATGTACGAACATTTACAATATCTTTTCCAAATACCGCACATAAATTTTTACATGCAACCGATGCGTTGCTTCCTTTTTGGAATTCATACAAAATGGAGTGTCGTAAAGGCACTTTATCTATTGACATGTTTTTCACTTTAAATATCGCAAGTAAACGAAGAACGGTGACTTACTAGCCAGATGTTTTTTTTAATTACAAGAAAAATTACCTACCTATTTAAAATACCACAGAACTTTCTCTCCAATTATTATATATGTGCACATATCTAACCATTCTTCGTTATCACTAATACAATAAACAAACTTGTTTACTTTTTTATTATTTTTTTATAAAATTGTTGTTTACGTTTATGTTCATTTCTTTATTTTGATCCTTCTTGTAAAACAATATGGTAGCATTGTGTTTAGCATTTGGGAGTTTTTCACCCGAAAATGAAAACGACTCCTCCTTGTGTCATCCTCCTAAATGCTCAGCAAACTTATCTCCGACAAGATAAAAGTAAACTTTCTAACAATCCGGCAATCACAGATGGTCACTTTTATCAATTGAATTATCGTGTACATTCCTTCAATTTTCTCTCTAAGTAATGAAGAGCAAAACAATTCAATATTGCCATAAAAAATAGTTCGCAACAAGAGAGCTCATTAAGATAATGTAAATAAGTAGACTTCATAGAAATTAACAATAATTTTAAATGGGTTTATAGTTAGTTGATGTTTAAGGAAAGCATGCAAAATTTCTAAACGTAGTATTTTGAGGCAAAACAACAGCAAAAAGAAAAGCTACGAAAAGAAAATTGTATTTTGGTTGCGTGTATCACGGTCAATTTAAAGGATACAAAAGAAAGACGATAACCAATACTAGAAGAATAAAGAGAAACATGGATAATATTGCCAAGGTTGAACATCAAGAAGAATGCAAGGAAATTTGTCGCGGCAATGAAGACGAGGAGTATGAAGCATTACCGATAGTGAGCAAAGAGGATGGCAGCTCCATGTCGAACAGCAACGTGGACAACAACAGCATTTCAAGTGGCTATCAATTGAATGCGTTGCCTGATGAAATGTTGGAATTTATTTTAACTTATTTGCCTCCTTACAAAGACTTAAAAAACTGTAGTTTAGTATGCAAACGTTGGCGTAGCATTGTCAAAAGTAAGTATCTGAGTTACGGCATCGGGTTTAATTTATTTATTAATTGTTTTAGATCTTATTAGACGATCAAAAATTAATCTACACAAAGGGTTAATTGATTTTCGTCTACGATGGGAAATCTTTTCTCCACAATCTGCTGGGACTGAGTTGCGTAGCTGCATACCCAAAACATCTATGTACGTAATAGCAGGACGCTTCTCTCATTCGGCAGTACGTTATGGAAATTACATGTATGTGTTTGGTGGCGGCTCCTCGTCGGATACCACATTTAATGATTTATGGCGTTTCGACTTGTCGAAAATGCATTGGGAGCGTCCATTTTCTATGGGCACGTACCCATCACCTAAAGGTAGTGCTTCCATGGTATGTTGGCAGGAACAATTAATACTATTCGGTGGATGGCGATATCCATCACTACATCCGCCTCACCAGCCATGGTGTCTGTTTGATGAACTTCACTACTATGATTTAATTAAGAATCGTTGGACTGTAGCTATAACCACGCATGGTCCACCGCCGATGGCAGGTATTTGTATTTTATAAGTGCATTGGGATATTATTTCACTTTTAACAAAACTGAACAAAACTCTGTGTAAACACTAAAGATACTTTTCATCGATTGGGTCTAAAAAATAGACTCATGAGGTCCAAATTTGGTACCGTAAAAATCTAAATACCTATAATTCTTATCATAAAATATTACAAATTCAGGCGTTTTTGCCGATAATTTTCGTAGGCAAGGTTAATCGGTCCTTTCGATTCGAATTTTTTACATCGATTTAAAATGCTTAGTACTTATCGATTTAAAGTACTTCGTGATTTTTGTCGAGAAGTTTTGCAAAAATGGTTAGACAAAATCCGTAAGCCAAGGCAAGCCACTATACCGCATGAAAATATCTTGAACACAAATAAAAAAAATGCACAAGGGCAGACAGAGAAACAAGCAGAAAATCTTCAATCGATTCAAAAAATAGTTCAGACTCGACCGTTGAAATAAGTAGAAGGGGCTATTAAGTTCTTCTTCCGCATATCCGCGTAAACGTATTGTATGGCACACTGCACTGTCAGTATAAAAAACTTTTTTATTTTGGAGTTGAAAGTTGAAAAAGGTTCAGTTCTTGTAAATTGTTATTCTTTTTTCTTTCTTTTCTTTCGGTTTAACACATTCTCCCCCATTACAGGTCACTCAGCCTCTGTACATGGTAACATAATGGTAATTTTTGGTGGCTATCAAATGGTGGACGGTGTAAATTTGAATTCAAATCAAGTTTGGTGCCTGGATTTGCATAAACAATATTGGTGGAGGCCGCGTTTGGCAGGCAACGTTGCGCCGCCCCCACGTTATTGCCAAATTCAACTAGTTCTAGACGAACATCACTTACTTATTGTTGGCGGTTGTGGTGGACCAAACAGCGTATTTTCTGATGCTTGGATTTTGGATATGTCCAGCGACTTATGGTTGTGGAAATTAGTGCCCGTACGCAATAAGAAATTTGCGGCTTCTCACATGTGGTGCAATCCTGCTTGCAAGATAGATTCTAAATTAGTTGTTCTTGGTCCAACGCCAAATATGCCACAAGATTTTCAACTCATGAGGCAGGCTCGAATTCCTGTAGGAGCGGCGGGAGTTTCAAATAATCGTAATCGACAATTGGAGAGAGAAAGATGGATTCCCGGTCAGGCTGGAAATGGGCAGGCTGCTCGGGGTTATGCAATACGTGTACCTGCTCACAATCGTCCAATTAATTTCCAATTGGATGGTATCAACATACCTCTCGACGGTCCGGATGAACAATATTTCGCTCAGCGCAGAGCTATTCTCAATAATCATCAGCAAAATGCTAGCAATAACAACTTCATCAATCAACACAATAACCATAACAACAATTTGCAACCTCGTACAGGTAGTTTGAGAAATTTGCACAGGATCGCTTTACAACATATGGAAGAGAAGAATCATAATAAACCTTCTTCATCCGGAGCTCTGCCCCGTCCTAACGGTGTAACTGCAGGTCGCACTAACAGCGAGTCCTCCTGCAATGGGGAGGAAGTAGAAAAAAAAAGAGATGATACTAAAAATTCCGATATGGAAGCAGCTAATCGTTTGCAGCGTAATTTATCTTTGCGATGTCGGGAAAATGAACCTTTCTTGCCCAAGCGATTTGATGAACTCTATGAAGATCCATTTCGCATGGCCGCCTTCAACGTGCAAAACCGTCCTCGTTCGCTGTCCAAGGATCACAACGAACGCATACGACGTATGGAAGAGAAAATGAATGCTTTGCGCAATTCACGACGCAATGCAGTTGCTGAGCAGAAACCTTTAAAAGAACCTTCACCGAAAAGAGTGAAACGCAATGTTCTTTCATTGTTTGTCTGTGATCTCTCAAACGCGCTGTCTGAAGATCCGCACTTGCAATGGGTGGAACATAAAAACTATGGAATTTTGCCTGGAGCACCAGAACGCTTAATTTTATCCACTATGGTGCCAGGAAATGGAGAACTTGTGCTTTTTGGTGGCGTACAAAAGGAGACGCTTTTTGAAATGACACATCAAGTGTCGAATTCTGTCCATTTTTTGAGTGCACCAAAGGATATAGTTTAGAAAATGAATGGTTGTTATAATTTTGTTATGCGAACTATGTTGTATGAACGTAAGCCTCTCAATCGGAGCTTTTTTTTTTTGCAAATTTTCAAAAGACCGATAAATTATTGGTAAACTTTTAAGTAACAAATTATGTTAACGGAAATATAACAGTAATATGGCCGCACTTTACATACTATGTAGCTAAAAATATATACAAACATCTAAGCTACTGATTATAAGCTAAAAATTTCATTATTTTGCTATTGATTAGATACAGTTTGGCTCGAAAAAAGTTTTGTTGGTGTTCCTTCTAGCACACAATTGCCCTTCAATTTCATTCACCCAACAATGATATGGTAGTTCCAGTTGTACAAACTGTCATTGTATATGTCATATTTTAAAATTGGTAACTCTGGCAAAGAAAGTTCAAGTTATCTCTTTATGCTCTATGTGGCAACTCGTTTTTTGAAGTATATACTAAATAATCGAATTCATATTAAAATTCGTTCCAAAAAAAATTGAACATCATTTTAATTCCGAAAAGTCATCATTGAATCGTGGTCACACATCTCCGAAAAAAACTTAAAACGTAAGTTTCTTGAAAATGAAAACTCCACCACAAAAGCGCAAACAGCAAACTGATGTACAAGCAGCTAGAGGTAGATTAAGAGGTGCTTTAAATGACTCCTTACCCGCACAACAAAGTAGTAATGACGAAGCTATTAGCAATGAAGAAACGGAACGACGACCAGCTCCGCCACAAAAGCACGGTCAAAGGGGACGACCACCTAAGTACTTGCAATCACCCCGTCACAATCATGTGGCCAGTATTACTCCACCATTAACCCCAAGTAAGAAGCGAAAACGGGAATTATTGATGACCAGCAATCAAGCGGCACAAAAAATACAAGCCGAAAGTTTTGTGATGAAACTGTTTGATCGCAGTTTGGATTTATCAAAATATTCCGAGCAAACGCCATTGTATCCCATTTGCAGAGCTTGGATGGCAAATCAGCCTCGTAATCCTACTATACGTAGTTATCGCGAGAAACAATCACCTGCACCACCAGAGCGAAAAGATAATTGTGGCGAGATCTTATCGCAATTGAAATCTGGTGAATTGCAGGAAGTGACTAGTATGCCGAAACCAAAGAAAGCCGACATACCTAAAATACCGCCGCAAAATTTGTCGGCAAAATCGACGGAAATTGAAGAATTTGCGAAAGTGAATGATAAATTAAAAGACGCAAGTCAAGAAGAACTTTTAGTATATCATTTAAGCAATTGGAAACAAATTAAAAGAGGTTGGCAAAAACACACACGTCATTACCAACAGAGGAACGACATGAATTTCTTGATAATAAAAGAACTCCTTAAACATTGAAAGGTCAGAAGTAACGAGAAGTAAGGTATTAATAATAATAAAAAGGATGCTATTGTCATTTTAACCACTTTGATTTCGATTAATAAAATGGACACTGAAGAGAAATGAATTTAAACAAAGTGGACTTCGCTAACGTACGAGAACGGTTGTGCTATAATACATTGCTCTACCGAAAGGTACTGTAATCCTAACTATGTAATTGCCAGCGAGAACGTTCCGCAAATAGTGACTCTTGATTTAACGGATAATCGGGTAGTCAGTTAGTAATTTTCAGAAACAAATGAGAACTTAATGAACGCGAACTCATGTAAACCGCACAGCTTGATAAAACAGAAATCTATGTCAAATATGTGCCTACCGGAGACACCTATAGAAGATAACAAAGTAAAGCTGTAAACATAAAGATATTGACAATAACCAGATTATCTTTTTAACAGAGAAACTTGAATAGATTATCCAGATTATCTAAGCCAGAGATTATTCGTATAACATAGTATCGCGTAGCTAAAGGCAAAAAAAATTTCCCTAAACACTTTGATTTGGCACATTGAATAAATTCGAATAAATGTAGGGTAAGTTTCGTATGTGTGCTGTTCTGCATTTGTTTCCTTTTGTTTCATTCTTATGAATGCATACAGATCATATGATTTGCAAATTCCTATCTGTTCTCGTAGAAATCCGGCAAGGTCGAAATCTCATCTCGAAAATAGGAACAGGATGGAAGTTAGGGTAAATAAGTTATCTAATGAATTGCGCGTATTTCTTCTTCAGCGTTTTTGTATTTTATTTTATTTACGTGTATATATGCAAAACTATACGATTTGCTAATTCCCATAGGTTTCTAAAAGTCTGCGAAATTGAAAGACCGTCTCCCGAAAATGGGAATACTACATTATTGCTTTCGCCCCTTCCTCGTCTTTTTCTCCTTTTCAAGCATTACATTCATTCTGCGCATTGTCATACGGAATTGGCAATGGTTGGTCTTCAATTTAATTTTGATTTGTGCTCATCAATATTGAAGCTTAAGCGTTGAGAGTTTAATATACATTTTTCGCCCTAATTTTCGTTTAAATGCTTGCCCTAATCGTAAATTGTAACACCTAGCTTGATAATATTTGTTGTGCAGGTAACCCTTTTTTGCTTTTGTTTTTTATTCAGTTTTTCGTCGGAACTATTGCATAGATATATTTTGCGGGCAAGATATTCTAATTAAAATATAAAATATTTATATAAATAAAATCCACATGTGTGAGTTCTAAGATTAATCTTTCACTTTTCAACACGTTGAAGTTGGTGAAAATTTTTTAAAAATACCTAGAAATATACTTGAAATCCAAATTGCGCTATACGGGCGTTCATATTGGAATATATTGTTTTCAAGGAAGAGATTTAATAACAACCAAATTTTTCCTTATCGTTTTTCATTCGGTAAGTTTCATTTTATGTTAACTTCTAATGTAATCCTTGACAATCGATTTGCAATCTCGTGAACTGAATAGTTAAAGCAAGAAAGCGAAAGAAAGCATTATGTTATTATATTTGTTTGCGGGTAAAAAGAACAAGTCAATAGAAATAACCAAGTTTTCATTTATTATATGAATATGACGTTTCGGTGGGAAAAAAGTTAGTGTAAAATTAGCAGTAGTTTGTTCGCCGACGTCCGCTCCTTCGTTCCTTCTCAAAGATTCGCTTAATAATTTTTTCAAAGTTCGTGAAGCATTATTGGCTTCTAGGACTTAACAAAATCTACACTCAATTTGCTTCCAAGTCACTATTTGCGTAGCGTATTCTAGTTTCGTCCATTTCTAAGCTACTTGCTAGGATCCTTTCATATTTTACGCCATAGAAAGTATTAAATTAGGTTTTTGAGGTTACATCTCTAGGCATATTCAATATTGCTCTTACGGTTTATTTTACTAATCTTTTTAAGGATAGATAGACATTTTGTGAGCACTTTTTCAACACCCAGAAGCAAGCTTCAGAGACTCGATGCGCGATACATATTCCTAAGCAATATCAACCACTGAATCGGTCAAACAATATCCCCCTATCCATCCGGGCAATGTGTGTGCAAACATTTTCCTGGCAAAATGAAGATATTGACACCAAATTTAGTAAAAACATTGTAAGTTCGTTCACGCAAGTTCTTGTTGACCACAGCCCGGATCGGTCGAAAGACGTGCACAACATGGCCTGAGAAAACTTCTATTTTCAAAAGAGAAATGATCGTAGTTTTATTCCCTACTCGTAAACTAAAACAGAAGCAATGAGGAAAATTCCAAAAGTGGAGGGTTTGAACAATTCGGACAAAGCTCTAAGTGTAGTGTATGATTGCGTGCTTTTAATCTTTTCTTGTTTCTGTTTGTTTTATTACGTGTTAGAGTAAGTTTTAGTGTTATTCATTGGCTTTGTTAGCTAATTTTCGGTTTATGTTCGCCTTAGAAGCCGCTCGATTGCTAAAAACTTCTACTTAATATGTAAATTAGACCCATAAAGTGAAGATAGAGAGTTTAACCAATAAATTGAACCGCTGTAAGAGTTGGCGATTATCAAACTCGACATTATTGACCACGCGCTCACACTTCCTTTCGTAACGTTAAAGCTTGAAGAATATTGAAAAATATACAAAATTCAATTTTATTATTCAACACAACAAAGCATTCGTTGAACGATTTACAATAAAATGACGTAACTTATGATAAATAAAAAAAAAAAAATGCTTGTAAATTGTGTTTGTGAGACTATTCCGTTAAATGGAAACTCGCTTTTCGATGCACGCCAATATTTAACCTTGAAATTGTAGGAAAGCCAAGATAAGAACGTTAGTTAACTTGAAAACGTCAGATCGCATCAAATATGTTTTTGCGGATTTTTCAAACGAATGAATTTAAATGTAAACCATTTCGCATTAATCATGCTAGAGTAACTTGGATTACGATGTCTTTCCTTAAATATGCTTTTGAAGTTCCAATTATTTTGAAAAATGTATCAAAATTTTCAGACAAGTAATTAGTATGCATGGAAAGCGATATTCCACTTTTTTCGTTTAAGTTATGTTGTTGCAATTTTCCATCACCTTTTGTGCCAGAAGATCTCGATACCTGGAAGAAAGAGATTTGGTACTATAGTCCAATTTGTCCATATGTCTTCAATCTTTTATTTGATAGTTGTAGCAATCGATGCAATGGCTTGTGATAGTTAATGGCATGAAAAGAGTTTAAATTTCATAAGTTTACCTTTGCAAGTATTTATATCCTTAGGTAAATTGCGTCGGCATTTATTCTAACTAAAAGCTTAACCTGCTTTTCAATCAAATGCACTTTTACTGACCATAGCCACCAAAGTTTGGGGACATTACAGAACCTTGTTCTTTTGTTTTCAACAGTCAAAAACGCGCATTAGAGACCCCATCGGATATATATATTCTCCATTTAATTTTCTAAATGAAATTTAGAGGAAATGTTAGTAGTTTCACCATAGCTGTGAAGAATTTGCAACCATTCTCTAAAAAGATTTTCAGGCTCTAGTTCAATAAATTAATGAAAAAAAGATATAGTAAAATTAAGGGCTTTTTAAAAATACTAAATAAAATAAAAAGCAAGTAAGAAAATTATATTCGGTCATGACGTTGTAGGCGTGAATTCTGAAAAGTTTGGGTCACTTTCGAGACTCTTTTGCGAGCGGTATCCTCATTAACGCGCTAACAGAACATTGTTTACCACAAATACTACGAAGTTACGCAGGCAGACAGATGGACAGACCGACATGTTTAGGTGCATTCCCAATTTATTAAATTTATCAAGTTTCCGAAGCTTGTTTCTGGGCCTTTGATACACTATAGTAATGGGTGGGTAAGGACAATTTTTTTGCACAGGTGCTATAGCCTCGCCCATAGAATGAACGCTCAAATTTTTGTTTGAGCAAAAAAACTAATTTTTTATTGCTTTTAACAGGGACGCTTTCAGTTCACTTGGTATTGTAGGTGTGTTCTTTGATCAATTTCGCCTCTTATCAATATTCATCTAAGTGCAATAACTTCCAAAATTTCTGCTACATTTGAAGTCGGTAGCTTCATTGCTGAGGCCAGGAGAATCTTTATAACAAACGGACGGACAGACAGACAGACACGCTTAAATCGATTTAGAATTTGATGCTCATCAAGAATATAGATACTTTGTGTAGCGCCTCTGATGCTTCCTTCTGCGCGTTGTAAATGTTTTGACGAAATGAATATATCGCTCATCCGTCTATCCGACAGACATGCTTAAATCGATTTACAATTTGATTTTAGAAATTTGAAGCTCACAAAGAATGCGTTGCAAACGTTTTGACAAAATGAATATACCCTCAACCTTCGGTATAAATAATTAAAAAAAAACAACTATTTGTTCATTCTAAGCACTTTCTGGGCTTAAGCAGAATACGCGCAGAACGGATAAGCTTTACACAAAGTAGCTCTATTTCGAAATTCAGCACATACAGACAGACACGAAGACGAACATGACTAAATTCATATTTTACAGTCTAGGAGTTGCAAAGAAAGGGGCAAGGGAAAGAATTGGCATATAATATATTTCTTATCTTAAGCACTTTTCCTATTAAACGTACATGACCTAAATAAATCTACAAAATTTGAAATTACATTCTTTAGGCATCGAGCAAATGTTTCAAGTGATCAGAAAAATATAATGAAAACATGTCCATAAACCAATAAAGTTCATACATAGGTCGTAGATCTACTTCTGACTTAGTTATTGAACTCTACGAAAAGTTTACAATGTGTGTATATATATATATATATATATGTGTGCATGTGTTTGCGCGCATTTGACTACTGAGCGCCTTTAATGAAATTTATTTACATTAGATGATATCATCGCGACTTTTTTGTTTTCATTGAGGTAATAATTTACACTTAAACCGCAATGTTGCAATTCATACCCCGATGTATTAACAACATGAAAGGACAGAGTAACAATAATCACTTCTCTGCTCTAATAATGAGTTTAAGGTGAGTACAAAATTGTGCATAATAATAATGAGCAAGAAATGAATCGAATTAACGATGTTCTCTATACTCACAATGCACAACAATGTATAACAATTGATGGTAAAGTATTGGATGCATTGGACATACTTGTGAAGTAAAGTCAACTTATTTTAATCATACGATATATGCGCCTCACATAGTATTGATGCCCCATTATTTTTGCTGCCCATGATGCTATTCGGTGATTGCATGTATTTTAGTAGTTTTTTTGCACTTGAAAAAGTCATTTATTAGAAAAAGTGGGCACAAAGTCAATCAAAATATTTTTTATCATTTTTTACAATATTTTACCATATTTTCGGCAACGTGGCGATATCGGGTCGAAAGAACTTATATTGATTAGCCAGCGATTCAATCATCGATCCACTTTCACACTTCAGCCAAGTCATCCTGCATTGATTTGAACAAGTGGTAATCAGAATGTGCTCTGTTTGATGAGTACATTGGCCATGACAGTACTTCTTATTCGCGCTGTAGCAATGTATGCCTGACCACTCTTGCAACAGGAGGACAAAAAATGGTGTTTTCAGTTAATCCGTGTCACCACTTTGGGACATGATGGAGCAACATTGTCATAAGCTTCTGAACGTGTTTGATAGCTTGGGCAGCAAATTTCTTCAAATAAATACAAGTCGAAAATACAATTTTGAGCGATTTGCGTGGACATACGTTGAGTAACCCTATATTAAGTGGAAACTGTTATCTTATAAAGGGAAAGGTCATAACAATCGAATTTAATCGTTTTGTACACTGGCATTTCCCATTTTTTTATCATTTTTACCTGTAGAAGTCACCTATCAAAATACATGCAACCACCTAACAACTAAGGCAAACAATGAAATAAAGAAATCATTGAACTTTAAATGCTGTTAGGGTGGCTGAAAAGTATAAATGAAAAGTGTAGAAATGTGATTGCTGTTTAAAGTGGAACATAGCTTAGCTTTGTAGATGATATCCAGATTTAAAATGCTTAGCGGGGTTTGGTTGCTCGCGAAAAAACAAAAACTTTCATTCAGCTTAAACCGAATGCTTTCTTCATTTGATGGTTTTGTTTTTTTTTTTGGCTTATGTAATAAAAAGTGTAAATGTACCATGCTATGTAAGCGAAATAATTTTATAACATGTGTTCATAATCTTACATCAATTGCACCATCAATTACTTCTCGAATGATCCAAGAATTTATCCATTCCCCAATAGTTTGTATACACATATATATATATATATATACTATTACTCAGGTCTTTTCTTTTTGAGTTCTTTCTCATGACCATAAATGTCTTGCTTGCTTAGCTTCGATTTGTTCCTCTATAAATTAAATATATTTTTCCTTCAAATAAAATCAAATAGGAAAAGCGAGAAAAAGAAGTAAAAGCAAAAATTAAATAAAAAAAAGAAAGAAAAAATTACGTGAAAATAGTCTTTATAAAGGAAAAAAAATTCTGCTTTCGTTTTCAGCTTTTCGAAGTCATTTGACAGGGTACCGGGTATAACGGCAAACGGCAAACATGGGTCAGTTCATAGTTAAGTTGAAGGAGCCTTTGCAATTGTATAGCGATAGCGTGGCTAATATGCTCACCAATCGTCGTAAACGTAAAGCTAACGCTGAGTCAACTAATTCAGACGACGAGCAAAATTTGCGTGATTCGCAACCGCCAAAAAAGTAAGTACACAAGAATAATAAGAATCAGGCAAATATTTAATGATAACTGCTTTTCTTCTACGTTTAGAAAAAAACTGCTAAGAACCACTCAGTACATATATCAGGCACTCTTTAAGGAGCAAAAAAATTCCGACATAGCTATAATGGCTCTAAGCAAAGTATGGAATTTGCATAAAGTTTATTTATCGCAAAGCCCTTATTTCTATAGTATGTTTAATGGCTCTTGGCGGGAATCTTGCCAAGATTTTGTTCACGTGAAAATCTTAGACAACAACATTACTTTAGAAGGTATTGAACGTTCATTTCTAACTTTTACGAAATTTTAACATTTTGTCTATCATTTTCTTTTCATATTTTTAGCGTTGGATGCAGTTTTCGGTTCTATGTATTCAGATGAAATTGAGATTGATTCTAAAAGTGTTATATCGATTTTAGCTACTGCGACTTTATTTCATTTAGATGGCGTTATTGACAAGTGTTCCGAAGTAATGACCGAGACAATTAATGCTGACACTGTTATTACTTACTATGATGCTGCCTGTCAGTATGGTTGCCGGAGTGTTAAAAAGTCTACTTTTAATTGGTTGGAGATAAATTTACTTAGCATTTACGCAAAATATTCGAATATTTTGAAACGTATTAGCATAGACTTAATGACTGCCTTAATATCTAGTCCAGATTTGTATGTAATGCAAACTGAATTCTCACTCTATACTATGCTGCGCACCTGGATTTACTTACGCTTACATCCTAATTACGATCCTGTAAATCCGCAAGCGCAAGAGGGAGACCAGCAGCAACAGCAACAGCAACAACAACAGCAACCACAACAACCGGCATTGGAAATAGTCGCTACTCTTACAGAAAATGGCAATAGTTCAGATGTTATACAATCATTCTTTTTAGAGCGAAAAGAAACATGTTCATTTTTGGCTACGCCAGAGGGTCAACAGTATTTAATGCCTTTTCAGGCTTTACGAACACAATATCTAATTAATCATCATTTAGATTTAAAAATTGTGTTAAACGATAATATAATTCCAAAAGATTGGATACACAATCACGTGCTGACGCATTGGAATTCAATATTAAAAGTGGATCATTTACCAGAAGAAGGGTAAGTCCTAGAATATGTAATCAATTTCCAAACAACCCGAATATAGTGATTATTTTTTTTACAATAGGGAATTTAGTAAAATTTTTTCAAAGTAATTTTATAAAGTTTTCATAGCCTACACCAGTTGTGTGGTACAATATGAATTCAGAATCAGTTTTTACATCGATCTAAGCTTTTCTGGCCATCTGTTTTGTTTCCTTGTATTCAACTTACAAATCGCTATTTTTGAAACATTTTCATGAAATTCAGTACACCGACGTGTTTTGGACCAAAGACTAACGCTATTGGAAAGCGTTCGGATCGGATCATATTTTCGACCATTCTCCATATAAAACCTTAATGAGGGTTAAGATCAGTAGCATGACGCTACCATAAGAGTTGGGTAGTGTAGCCTCTAAACCTGCAAAGCAAGTCCGATTATGCTGTTTAAGATCGAAATCTTGGGTACCCAGCTTCGAGTACTTCAAGTCGACTTTGCAGTAATGTTGGGGTATAATTTTAACATTGTTATCGGATGATGACAACGCTAATTAAATTATTGCCCGCCCCTGCAAAATGTGTTAAATAGAATAGATGTTAAAATCGCAATATAAGTGCAGAGTTAACTAGAAGACTATGCGCAGGGGCAGAAACAAGTTATCTTGTAATACTTACGATAAGAGAGACTTTCTTCGACGCATACCCTGCCTGTGGGTAGTTGTGTATTGGTGAAGATGCTCCCCGTTAGGTGGGTCCATGTGGTTTACCTGTTATGCACAGTATTTGGTTACGCATCTGAGTGAATATCTAATCGGTCCTTGGATTTTTATATTCTTCAATTCTTCCTGTTTTAGTGTGGATCCACTAAAACTGGTATAGACGAAACCCAAGGCAAAATTCGCAGAACGTAGTTGTTTCGGGGAACTAAGTGAAGAACGTATCTGTAAATCCCCAGCTTTTTATCGTAATTTTTGAGACTAACAATCCCAACCATAAACAAACAGGAACATCGACAAAAAAAATAATGACTGAAAAACTCTTGATCCAGAATATGTATATATATATATGTATGTAGTACATTTGTACGTTTTTGTTATGGCCAAATAGTACATTCAGTCAGTGTATCTTCGCTAATACCCAGGATTTTTTAAATAACATTTTCTTCTTTTTTCCTTCTTTTCTTAGTCCGCAGAATCTTAGTGCTGAGAAATTTAACGAAAATTGTATGAGATGCGGCCGTATACTTTTGGATCCCGGATATCAGAAATGGCGTTGGACTGGTTTCCAATTCGGTTTAGATTTAATAATTGTATGCAATTCTCGCGTACTAAGCATCCGTCGACATCATCGTAATGAACATGAACGTTTGCTAAGCTTACAAGTCAAACGTCAATTTATGATACGGTCAGAAAACAATTTCTAATATACATATAAGCGAATTTAATTAATCAATTTTTTTATAACAGAGCTTCAATTACTTCGATAAACTCGCAGCGTCAGCCCATATTTACACAAAAGTCTGAGATAAACTCTTTGTGCTTGGAAAAAAATGAAGAGGTTGTTTTGATGACAATGGATGCTAAACTTACGCATCCGTTGCTGATATCAGTAAATTTACTGGTGGTCCCACCAACACCACAAACCTTTAAAGAGAATATTTTACTGAACGAAGAACTGGTAAACTCTTCGCCCATTTCTGAGATAGGAGCGAATTGTGAACGACCTCTAACACCACCAAACAGCCCGCAGAGTGAATCTGCTATCTGCATAGTACCTGCAACGCCGCCTGCTACTTTCTCACCACAAAACACAAGACGATCCGTTTCAGCCACTTCATCCACTTCAACCGTTTCAACCGTTTCGATTGGCTCGGCTTCTTCATTTTCTTCTAACGATTATATGTAAAACGGTAAATAAGATCGCTATTACCATAAATGTGTTCCAATTTTGTTTGTTTTCCATTCGACTTACACCATCTATTACATATAACATAATAATGAGTTAGATTCCAAAATGATGTTAAATATATAAAATATTTTTATATATATATATATATATATATATGTATATTTTCGTACGGCTTTTTTTTTTTTAAGAAGAAAAATCTCTGCTTAATCGCGTTACCCTATCAACTAATTTTTTCATATTTTTAGATTTAGAAAATTTTTGTAATTTCTGAAATTAAGTTTATTATGCCTACCCCTTTTTTTACACTTTTTATACACTAACGCCCAATTGATTGGTCATCGAATCTTTATTTAAAAATTCGTTATTAGATTTGTAAGCTATTTCTTCTCGCGTTTTGCGGACAAAAAAAAAAAAAAGAAAAGAAAATTATTTTCTTTATAATATCATGACTCGTCTGAAATGAACTGAATTTGCATTTTTCGATATATTTTCTCTTATGGAATAACATATGAAGTCTCTCTAAAAGTAAACGAAAGAAAACCGAAAGCACAAACCTATTATTTTATAATGAAAGGAAAAAGAAAAAAATAAATGTGAAAAAATCTTCCCGATTTGTTTTTATAAAACATATTTTTTTGACCTCTAATCTCTATAGCTTTACATATTGAAGATATAACAATTTTTTTTTTAATTTTGATTAATTAGCACAAAACACGTTTATAAATAAAAACATTTTGCTTTATAAAATTATTAATTAACTTATTTGCCATCGTAGATACCAATGTAGATGTGTAGACCAAGAGAGAGATCTTGGCATGGAAATATAGTGCTAACGAAAGGCGGAATAGTTCTTAAATAATTAAAATAAAAAAAAACTATATGTAAGTGTGTACGTATATTTACTCTCGGGCATATTTTTGATATTGGATACATTGGAAAAGTATTTTGTGAAACATGGGCAGTCACGAAAAGAAGAACAATATGTTTCAACCACATACATACATATAAAAAAGATAGGATATAGGATGAGGAAGTGGTTGTGAAAGAATAACTTGTGCAACGAAAATCTTCTTACATACTTTTTACACCCCTTAAATGGAATGGGGCGTAATATGGCGGCAGGACCACCAAGTTTTCCAAGTGTATCATTACATTTACTCTAATGAAGCGAACGCCTGCGCCTTCCAAACATAGACGAGAAACCTTCGCAACGTCTTTGCGGCCCATAACTCATAATTTCTTTGTAGTGGACACATTTTGGGCATATTTTTGTATATATCTCTTAAATTTATTTGTATTTTCACAGCGTAAGTTTGTAGTACAGGAAATAACACCGATATGCAGTAATCTATGCATTAACTATGCCGGGCACGACCTCAGTGTATGCATAATCGACTTTTGCCTTATGAGCCTCGTCCGCAACTACTAATTTGACGTCCTTAAAAAGGAAATTACTGCCCTGTCCTAAGCTAAGGACAACTGAATTATCTCTATGCATATCACCAAACATATCGGATTGCACTGGAAATCATTAAATAAGTATGACTGGGTAAAAGTACAAGTTCGAAGACATGTATTAAGTGCCCGTGCCCACAAGCGTTATTTTATTGTCATCAAAATTTCAAAGGCGCGGATTTATTAATCTTATCTATAGTGCCGTATATTGCTTATGTAATGTATCAAAGAAACGAAACAAAGGCAATTTATTTTGGAAACATTAAACACGAATTTAATAGAAAACTACAAATAATTATTAAGAAGTTTATTAAGTATTTAAATGTTAAATTTTTTATATAGACGGCTTAAAACCGTTTCAATAGTCAAATAAATAGTATTTTTTTTTTTTTTTTTGAACAAATGTTCTAACAATACAAACATTACATTAAGGTGGTCATAATAATACTTTATTGTTATTACACCCACTACTATTGAAAAGGAAACGATCGGAATTGATTTTTGAAATCCATAAGTATGTATAAGAAAGATGTTATAGGTAGATAGAGAGCGAACTTTAGGGACAGGGACATTTGTACAGTGTGATTGCGGCGATTTTTATATTGATGTCGTTACCTGTCTGGTATTCTATTGTTAGTAGTAGATGTAGGTTCATAGGGATAATTGCAAGAAATTACACACGCCCACGATTATTTCTGATTTATGCATGTTTGGTAGAATTTACTTCAAACTATATGAACATTATATAAGAAATATTTATTCCAATATACACGTACAACCACTTAAAAGTGATGCTGGGTAAAAGCTTATTTCCTTATTTTTATTCCATTAAGATAAAAATATATTCTGAAAGTTTTTTAATGTAACTAAATAATATAAAAAATATAAAATCGATTTATCTATTTTCTAAAGATTTTACTTGGTTGATATCTGTTAGTGCCTCATCTGCAGTTAGTCGAAAAAAGAGCAGTACTTAAGAGGCCGCATTCATGCGCCCTTACTTGCCAGCTACATTGAGAAATTCAACTCTGTCACGGTGTGCCGTTTCGAGTAGGTACATATATGGATTGTACTGCGTTATATTGTCATCAGAACCAAAGGTGTGCGCAAAATTTTTGCATGACCAGATACACAGACGTGGAACTTCCTCCTCAAAGCACAAAAGCAAACTAAATGAAAGTTTATAATAAAAGTTTCATCCATTCTAGTTTACTCGAAGGAAAATCGCCACAAACTAATTTTAACTAACAAGTTTTTTTTCGCATAGGTAGTGGGCAATAACAGAGAGGATTAAAACTTTCTTACTATGTTTTATTTTATTTCATTTTAATAATAAAATAATTCTGGAAAGTAGGTTTCATATATGGGTTTGTCCTGATTGTTATTATTATTGACATTCTGCATAGCTTTATTATCAAGAGCCAATGAACTGAACAGATCGTTTAAACGATTTTGTAGGACATCGTGCTGTGGAATAAACAAAATATTTATTTAATATCTTAACACATATGTGTAGAATTAATGGGCGTAGGTAATGAATGAAGGCTTGTATGATAATGTTATGCGAAATTTGGCATTTCCAACTGGACGGAGTAAAAACAAAAAAAAGAAAGGAACAAAGTTTTCTTCTATACAGCATATAAATAGATTGATAGAATCATTCTTAGAATTTATTTTGATACTTTTATATATCGTAGTATAATGAACAAAAACGCTAACCCGTTTGTTTTGGAAGATAGAACTGTCTTCAGTTTTTGATACGTTGCGGGCGTATTCCTTAACTGATTTTGCCAATTCTCAATAGCAACTTGCGTACGGAAGGTTACTCGCACACTTTCACATAGACGCGCTAGCAGACATGGTTATATTGATTCAGAATTTGATAATGGAGCTTCTTCCTACGTGCTGTAAACGTTTGAACACTCCCGATTATACTCCCAACTCTTGGCAGTGGATTTTAAAATGTTTGAAATTTGAAATGTCGTTACATCGATCATAGTGCAATTGATGATAATTTTTCTTTCCAAAAGAAGTATTTTCTTTAAATTTCTTCTCAAGAAGAACGTGGGCTTAGAGAGGGGGAGAATATTCTTAACTATTAATTGGAAGGAGTAGCTTTTCGTTAAATATTTTTGAACTGCTGTAATTGCGTGTCGGGGAGAAAGCCTGCAAGATAACTCTGCCTAGGGTAAGGAATTCTATCGCTTACCTTTGGTTCTGTTCGCTTCATAAGCTCTTCGAAATTGCTTTCTCGGAAAGCGCGCACAATTTGTTTTTGTTTTTCTTGCATTTCCTTTTTCATCGCCTCTGACGGTTCGGCCAAATAACGTTTCATAGCATCAACTGTATATTCAGGTGCTAATGCCTTCTATGGAAAATATTTTTGTGAAAAACTGCGGGAAGAACACTATTCGAAATACTTGCCTTGGCTACACCCGGTGAACTGCTGATGCTATCATTGTCTCCATTGTATGTTGTCAGATCGGTTGAACTGTTGCGTTGGGTCATTTGATTGCTAACTGATTCAACCCAGGAATGACGATGACTGGGATTGTCTTTTTGATTTAGAGTATATGGCACACCGGATTGCAAGCGATTGAAGTCCATGCCAGCATTTTGCAGGCATTCGGCTAAAGCTATTTTATCTATAGACAAATGAGGCAAATTGAGATTGAATTTGGTAGTGCTTGGCTTCTTATTGGGTTCCATTATTGAAGGAAGAAAATGTCCAGCATCTTCTTTTCGTGCTTCGATTATTGTTTGAGCATATTCTAGCAAATTTGTAATGCCAGTAACACGAGCCGCCAGGGTCAGCAAGGCTATAGCTATAGCGTGCAAACAACATTTATGCAACTCGCTAAGATCTTCAGCGGTAACTGCCACTTGTTGTATACTGAAAGAAAGCCATTTCAATATTGTTTTAATGATACCTAAATATCGAGCCCATGCTTACCCCAAAATAAAGAGAAGAAACTCTTGCACTGTTTCGCCACAAGCCATTTCTACTAGCAACAAAGCTGCAGTATTATAGCTTGAGGTTAACGAGTCGACTTTGTCTGACAAAGCCATGCTATCAATTAAAGCTTGCATGATGTTCGCTCCATATTTATGTGTGAAAATTATGTCCGAACGTGATGGCGGCTCCTGTGATAAGGCCGCGTATGGTTTAACGCTGACTGTGCTTAAAACCTTTTCGTTTTGATGACGATCGAGCAAAGCTTGAAAGATTTTCATAACGATTATACGAGTTGGATCATGAGGAGCTCTGGCCATTTTCAGAAGAGGTTGCAGAAAACTTGCGGGGAATGCTTTCTCAAATGAGACCGTATTATACTGAGTTCCAACTTTCAGCAAAGATTTCAACAAGATATTCTGCAGCATTTGGTCACCTTTACTCTTCTTCGTCAAATCTGGTACGGTATTCATTATGAATAACATTATCTCAATTTTCTGATAATCCGGATGATGATTGGCAAATTCGCCCAAAGCATTAATCAACGCCTCTTGATATTGCGACTCTTCGGGTGTTATTTCCGTAGTCGTACCAACACTAGTCTTTAAATGCGTTAACAAATTATTAATAATATCCAAGGCTGAAGGGCCCACACTTTCACCAGCTGCTATGGCTATAATTTTTGATAGAACAACTGCTAGAGAAGTGCGCGTCTTAGGCGAAGATTTGAAATTGTTATCTAAATGTTGCATGAGAGTTTCTACCACTGTATAAGAATACTGCGGCTGTATTGATATCATAACAATACGAAATGTATGAATGGCAAAAGTATTAGGAACCCATAATTCATGTCGGTCCAAATGACTGCGGGAGATACACTTTCAATTAAGTTTTCAAGTAAGTGAGAAGACATCAACTTACGTTAATAAAGGTTTTAAAACACTTCTTATATGGCCGAAAGAAGCGCGACCGACCAACTCACGTAGAACTTCCTCGGCCAAAGCAGGTGGTGTAACTTGGGTGGCATCTTCTACTGGAGTCAAATCACCAGACTAAAAAGAAGAAAATTAACACATTTAGTTTTTTCTTTCTTAGAATAATTTTCGGAAAAAATCGGAGTTGGATTCCTCTATTCTATATCGGACACTGTCACATACAAATTTGTCACTACACAGCACATTCTCTGTGACTGTCTTAACTTTTCCTTGGCTAGAAGTATTGTATTGTATTTGAAGCGACTAATCCTATGGACATTCTAAAATCAGCTACAGAACAGAATATCAATACAATAGATTGCTTTATTAAAACTACTTAACTACTAGGCTCAATATCTAATGTACTTTTATAAATTGGAGCCGATAACCTGTGTTAATATAAATAAAATGAATTTAAAAGTGTATTGTAGGATACTTTGGATGCCCACCACCGAAAGCATTACGTAAACAGTTTTGATTGTAGAATGAAAGAAACAATTTCGATACGAAACACTGGCAAACATTTTTACTAAAGATTCAAAAGTTCAAATTAGGAAATAAAATGAAATGATCAGTAGTGCAAATAATTTTCATCTCACCACAGGCGCAATGTATTGTCTTAGATATTGCGCAAGGAGAATTCTGCGTCTTCAATAGCTATGCCAATAAAAGTTAGGTAAAAAGGGAGAGAATGGAGGTAAGGACTCGTAACTGAAGAGTCTAAGGGCATTGTTAAAGCATATGGAATTCCAAGGTGATGGACATTGTAAGTATATAAAATGTAGCAAATGAAAGAAAAAAATTAAGTGCTTAACAAAATCATTTCAATTTTAAATATAAAAATATTTTTATTACCACCGACATATTCTTCTTCACAAACATAACGTTAACATCAAACTTTTTTTATGTGTTCGTGTGTTCATGTTCGCATATTATTCAAAATAAAGGTAAACAATTTGGTTCATTATTGTGGCGCATTTGTTAGTGTGTGCGTGGTGATAAAGAAAAACAAAAAAACAAAAACATATATATAAATATATATATATGTGTGTACATCAAAATATATTAAAATTTTGTGAAAACTAAAAAAAGTCTTGACAAACGGAACAATCTTTAATGAAATATATCTCAACTCACCTGCATATTGAATAACAGGGAAGGTACAATCTTTTCCATGTGTTGCTTCTCCCAAATATTCTCTACCAAATCATCGGATACGGTTTTACGTATAACACCTTGCAATCCTTTAATTCCAGCTAAGCGGATATTGTCACGAAGTTCAGTGTTGTCGTTGTTACCATGGCACATAGAAGAGAATTTCGATATGAAGAAATCATAGCGGCGATGATAGGAGGGTGTGTCTTCGTTAATGTTGGCAAATTTGACAAACTGCAAAAGTGAGCAGACATATCGAGGGAAGAATGTAAAGTGTGAAGGTTAAGGTTAAAGTCGTAAAGACAAAACTAATTAAAAAAAGCCTGAATTATATACCCCTTGGGACGAATCTTCGCTCAAGCAAATACGTAACAATTTCCAGTTTTTTTTATTATTAATTACTTAATTATTTTTTAGTAATTAGTTAGTACAAGTTCTGTTACCTGAATTTCCAGTTCCCGCTAATAGATAAGTTTGTTGAAATATTTATAAACGAACCGCGAGCACTTTCAAAGTTCGTCTACCGTTGAACACGAAGTTTCCAATATTGTCTGACGTTTTACAGAATCTGATATGGTATAAGGATCCGATATTACAAAGCGACCCGAAAGTCAGCATATTCCCATTTTTTTGTTTGATAAGATTTTTTCGATATCGATGACATCAATACGAAAACGTTAAGGAAATCATTTGAAGGCTATTTATAAAAAGCTTTGGTTTTATACACACATGGGGTTTCTTTTATTACGTTTTTAATCTTATTAAGAAAAGTTTTTTTGGAAATAAACTTAATTGTCTAATAAATTGTTCAAAACTCTTGCAAATTAGAAACTTTTCCATAAATCAAAATTAATTAATTATATTTCGGAAACGATCCCATGGGCGCTTCATATGATACCTACATAGAGAGCGTACAACGTGAACCTAATTATGTTTTTTGCTGATCTTGCCGATCTAGTGAACTTAATTGATAGACATATATACGTCTGGAATATTTAGGTGCGCTCTGTTTTGGGTCTCCTTACTTTGCAGTTTTAGTCGAAGTTTTTAAATACAAAAAAACATCGAGGTGAACAAATGATTAGAAGAACATTACCGGCTTGATTACATTGTTTATGTTGCGTATTTCTTTGTCTTTGAAACTTTTTCACAAACTCCTTTCGATGGACACCTAAAGGAACCTGCCTAAGGGTGGGTAAGTGATTTAATACTCACTGAATTGGTGGCCAATATTTGCAATGTGGGGTTTGAATCTTCTAGCAATTTTTGTACCATCCGTAAAAATGATTCCACGAATAGATTTAAAGTTGTCTGAGCATGGCAAGCTTGCAGCAAGATATCCATGGCTTCCATGGCAATTTCCACAAATCTAAAATTTTATGGTGTTTTAAAAATTTCTCCAAAAATTTTTCATATTAAACTTTTATATGTATCTCACCTGTAGCGTTTACGATTTATATCTTTTGAGGCCTTTTGATATAAATATTCCCCAATACGGTCCAATTTGTCGGGAGAACTTAGCGAATAGAATGTTAATTTTTCCATATTCGATTTTACGAGACCATCTTCTGGATTAACCGGAAAAATATTATCGACCAAACGTTTGTAACGGGGACGTAGCGCCGAACAGCACCCGCAACAACCTGTAGGTAGAAAATATGGTTGAGAATAGCAACAACAACCATAACACGGTGTCTGAGATATTGTCGAGGGTCGAGGTACAACAGTACGCATGCATGCATAACTGCACAAAATATATGACCACGATAAATTCGCGCAATTCATAAGGGTGGTGATAGCGTTTATTACTGATGTTAACGTTAAGATAGCCGTATCGTTACTAAAAATTGTTAAAATAAAGTGCAGCTTGTTTACCTATTCTTGTCTGCGGTTCATTTATATACACACGCGTATATAGTTACAAGATTCTGCTATCTAACGACCTTTTGCGAATATTTATATCAACGTACTTTGAAGCAGACGATTAAGTTAGTCAATCATTCATAACAAGTAATAGATAGAACAATAAAGCCAATTTTAAGCTTGAAAGAATTTATAAATCCCTTAAGGAATTTTGTATTTTATTCTTTAGAAAAATATGGAATAATTTGCCGCACTTTCATCAACAAGCCGCCATTGCCTTATTACTTTCTTTTTGATTAGTAATCCTTTTGTTTTCTGTGACGCTTTTAAGCTAATCTTATCAAAAATTCAGAACGATTTGTGTTATTATGAGGAGTGTTCATAAATTTTATTCATTCTTTTCCTTCAATCAATGTATGCACTTGTTATATTTATGACACGTATTGATTACGTTTTAATGATTACCTACCCCACATGATTGAAACTTAATTATTTTAATTGATTTTTAAAAGCAACTTAATACGATTTTTAACATATATAACTATTATTAAGTCACGATAAATTGTAATGGTAAGTAAAACATCAGCTAAATCTAAATAAAAAAAAAAAGAGAATAATTTTTCAGTGCTGTCAAGTTCTTTTTCAAATAGAGTTGCTGCTGTAAATCAAAAACTAACGACACTTAATAAGTACTCTTGTTGCTTAATTTTTGTTTTTTAAATAATAACATTTATTATATATTTTTTTATATTATGAATGAAAAAACCAATGCATTTGCTTCTAAAACAACGAATATAATCTATAATTGCTCAAGCAACTTGCAACAACGAGATATTTCAACTTCTACTTGTTTTTCTATAACATCTCTGTTTTTGGAAGGCAAAATCATTACCGATTGAATGTTTTTAGGATGGTTAAATTAATTACTTGCATTTCAGTTGAAAAAAAGCGGAAAAACTAAATTTAAAATGATAAAGTCCATTTTTATGCTGTCTTTGACAACTTCAGCATATAAATTAATTAGAAAAAACTAATTCCATCACCAATGAATATTAAAATAATTAAAACGGACAAAAATTTAAAGAAAAATTCGCCAAATAATTCACAGTAAGACTGAGAATTTATTGTAAAAGAAATTACAACATGTTAATATAGGTTCATATGTGAAAATCCTCCCCAAACGGAAAAGGAAATGATGAACCCAACGGGAGCATATTTTTTAAGCGAATAGTAATAATTATGAATATAATATGTAAAGACAATAAAATTAATCGCATTCTAAGATTGTACTTGCAATTGAAATAATTAATGGGACAAATATAATAAATATAAATGAAGCAAAATGACTTAGTGTTTGTGATATATCTAAAAAATTTCGACTATACATAAGCGAGATGCTAGTTGCTCTGCCTGTGTTTCTTAACCTAATTTCTTAACAGCCTTTGGTGAACCTTTTTGGAAAAACACTGGACGTGAAACCTTTCGAAATTTTATTTTTTTCATAATATTTTTACTTCTATTAATGCAGCTCCTGGATTGACTCCCTGCTTTAGCCATTTTTCCATTATGACTTGCTTGAACCATTTCTGTGCCCGTTTTCAAAACTAGTCTGAGACTATTTTTTTCTTATTATTCGAACAAACCACGACATAAGCACAGCGGGTTCAAATATAGAATGTATATGTTTTACACCGTGATGTGCGTAAGAACGAAAACTTATAATACTCCCGCCCTTCGATGGAATATTTCAATGTTTATTATTAAATCCTGATTCTTTGCTTATGTCCATAGGTAAAATTAAAATTATGCTTCGAAATCGCAAAAACATTTTCTTCTTCAAAGTGTCGTTTCTTGGAATAAGTAATAAGCTTTTGATACGATGTAGAGCCAATTGGGAAGATACAGATGCAGATGATGATAACTTTTAGATAAACATAGATTGGATTATATTTTTCATATGAAAGCATACTTACATCCGGGATCTGTGCATTTTTGTACAAAAGTATCAAAGAGTTCGGGCAATTCAAATCCGGAATCGAAACAGCAACTTATTAAAGCCATTTTAATACTTTCTTTTAAAAGAATTTTAATAGCAAACAAGAAAAAAAATTTATTTTACATTATTACATGAAAGCATTTATGTTACTCGGCAGTTTTTTTTTTTTTTAATGTTCTTTTAAGTTTATTAAGTAATTTGTATGAAAACAAACATAAGCGACCTTGAACTTATCATGAAAATGTAGATGAGATATGGAAATCTGCCTGCACCGATATATTTACAAATAGTTTTGTGATTCGTGTTGGAACAATTGTTGATTTGAAAGCTTTATTACGAAAATAAATGTGTAATAAATACATAAAAAGTTCTTTCTGCCCTTTTCTTGTGCTTGTACTTGTACGGGTAACATTTTTGTGTTTTAGTATGGAGTTAGCTTCACGAACACATAACAAGCTTTTTAAATATTTAGTATTTATGTTCACTTTGGCTTTGTCCAATTTATGTTTTTTTTCTTTTTTCTTTTACTCGCTTTTTTTATGTATTGACCTGGGTTCACTTCATTCATTCATTCATTCATACATTCAATCACTCACGTGTATCGAAACATAAATCACTCTTCTTGTGAACTAATATTTTTTATATATTTTCACATATATATGTATACGTATGTGTGTATGTAAAATTGGAAGGTGCAGTATACACACATAGGTGCTTCTTATCAAAATTGTACGCACTAATTTTATTTACTTTACAATTTTTCATATTAAATATTTATTTATGTTTTATTAAACCTTAACATTATGAAATGTTTATAAAACTTGAGTTTTTTTAAAAACACTTTGTTACTTGTTTTATATAACACACTTTTCTCTCTCATCATTTTCGCTATACTTTACTTATCTTATTTGGAATTTTTACTATTGACCTCAATCGCATTCTTTTTGAATATTATTGTTTGTGAAAAGTTTTTCTCAATTAATTTTATTGAAAATGTTTTCGGTTTTGCGTTGGCAAAGCAGAATTGTTACTAAAGTATCTATCTATCTACCTTTACTGTTTGTGTTGTTATACATAAAACATTTGTAAGGCTTCAAGTTACCTAAAAGTCAGTTCTTCGAAGCTTTTGCGAAGCTTTTCATTTTTAAGGGCTATGCAGAAATTTTAATATCTTTTTGCAAAGCAGAGAATAAAGTCAAATAGCGAAAACACGGAGAGTAGGCAAAGAACAAACCAAATGGGGGAAATTATTCGAGAAGTGGTAAGAATGAAAGTGAATCCTGACAACAACATAATCGTCGCTTTACTGTCGCCGAAAACGAAGTGAGAGACGGCTTGATGAGGTTCAGGTTGTCCAAAAAGGAATTATTCCGAAATTTCAAAATGCCGAGTTGAAAACGAAGGATAAAGAGCACAGTTCTAGATTTTTTGGCAAAGGAAACACAAAAGAAGAGGAGTAAGCGCAGTTTTATTTACTTATTTTGCTTACCCATGAAAGTCAGTGAAAATAAGTTAACGTTCGAATTCCATTGACTCCTGGGAGTAAAACTTCTCCTAATTATTATTAAGTATATAAAAAGAGGTGAAGAAAAAAAGAAAGAGGAAGAAAACACTTCATGTACAAATACATCAGAGAGCTGAAAAAAAAGAAAGAAAAAAAAGCATAGACACATTTACGACAGAGGCACACCCAAAGCCGGCACAGATCCGGGTTACGAGTGAACCCCTAACCCCTTGCGAAACATTCAAAAACTTGACAACCAATAGCCACAAACAACATCAGTTAATTTTCGTATCCCAGTAAGATGTTAAGGTCGCAAGTTAGTTTAGTTTACGACATAGGTGAAGCGGGCGTTTTATGAAAGATAGAGAGTCCGATATTGAGATTAGATATCATGTAGGCTTCTGCATATGACTCTGTACGCATTGAAAAGGTTGTAATTATATTTACATTGACTAAGCTTTATGAAGTTAAAGGGCCTAGAGAAACGATTCGGGACAAGTTTATTCGGTGATTTGGGGAAAGTTTATGTCACCAAATAATGTGAACGAATCGATAGTGCCATTTATTAACTTACCTAGGAAGGGATACCAAAGAACAAATTTGCGTTCCTCAAGTGATGGGAAGGCTAACAGAAGCAATCTAGGCAGAGCAAAAAGGGGGTTCTAACTCAAACTCTCAAACAGCAAAAATTGCTTTTGAATGGATTCTATTGAATGTACATAATACCTAAAGGGAGAGGATCACACAAAGCAGAGGCTTACTCAAGTGCTACCATGTATAGCCTTCTTCCAATGTAAGGATTATTAAGCTTTTTGGAGCACCTCTTAATGAAACCAAGCACGGACCTAGCTTTATTTACAGAGATCTCAATGTTCAAATTAAAACGTAATCTTTAGTCGAATAGAACCTAGAAATCAGTGAACGACCCTACATTTTACATCTTTTGTGATTCGATGAAATATTTAGTTTTCAATGAACTCTTCTTTGAGAAAGAAAGCTTCTTGCATATTTTTAAAATTCATAAAATTTAATGAGCTCTATGTAACCAAATTATTTAGGTCAATTTGAACCTGATACGAATACGATTCCAAGGAGAAAGAAGAAAACAGTTTAACATCGTCAGCGTACATTAAGTCGTGGCTGGATTTAGTCACCGAGAGAAGATCATTGATGCCTTGCTGCCTTGCTGCCTTGAGAGACACCATGTCATGTGTAATTCTTCCGAAGTGATGGAGTTAGACAGAACCCTGAAAGATCTGTCATGAAGAAGATTAAGTACCAAGGAACGCGCTAAAGCTCTGGCGTTTGAAGATCAATAAGTTATGGTTAACTAAGTCAAACACTTTACTAAAGCCAGTCTACACGACATTTGGGCGAGAGCCACTCGAAAAAGCCTTGAAAACAGGGCAAGTGAACTTTAAGAGACTAGTAACTGTTGACCTTCCTCTCGGAAAGGCACGCTGAGCTCGAAAATGAGAAATGCAAGATTTGATAGCAAAAGCGAAATGCTGAGTAACACTTCGCGGATAGGATAGCGATAATAAGCTGTGCTATGGACAAAAAGGATCACCTTTGCGAGCATTGAGCAGTTAGACTCAAGAAAAGTCTGTACGTTGCATGAACACCAATGTGATTATAAGGTCATCCTAGTATTATACATATTAGTTACTGCGGAGTCTCCCACCTCGATAACTTTTAGCCCGGCATCTACATGCCGTTACGGTTTTTGTTTTATCAACGGAACATACTCCAAATAATTGATGAATGAATTTTCAGATGCCTAGTGAAAAAGCGAAACAATACATTTTTTGCTCTTAGCAATAACAATAAAAGGAAGAAATTTCGAAAACATCTAAAAACGCGCCTTGTTTCGTGAAAATCTGACAGTTGCTCTCTCGTGTGAATTTTATATGATAGGTCTTTAAGTTTGTTTGGGTTTGAACGAAGATATTATTGGAACCAGTAAGAGAGGTCAAGAGAGGTCATAGGAAAAGCTGATCAACAAGCCATCAACAAGCTATAGGAAAATCTGTTCTCAGCATATCAAGATGCGTTTTGCATTAGAGATGAAGTGTTAGTAAAAATTTTTTTCATCTTCCACCATTTGCGATAGGGATAAGGAATGACTTAAAAAAGACTCACCTTTTATTACGACGCTCAGTAAATACCGAATCAGTTGTCTGGATAGATTGAAGGCTGTTTATTCCCTTCTCTCTTGAATTTATCTATCAGTTTATCTCTTTCTAACGGTTAAAAAACATTAATAAATTAATTGACCGATAACTTAGGCGACTCTTAATAACTCTGATCTAAGCCCTAATATCGAATTGGCAAACGCAATGCAATTTTGAATAAAGTAGTGAACCGTAATGCACGGTTTAGTAAACACGATTTATTTTCGATGATATATAAGCGCCGCGCTCGGGTCGACCAATAGTTAATAAGAAATTTAGAAAAATCGCTACATTTTATCTGATCATGTCTCCAAAAAACTTAACCTCCTTTGAATAAAAGAAGTCTTGGATTCTTGCAGACGGTTGGACCGAATTTCTATTCGGTGCGTTAGCAGCTGAAATCAACTAAAAATGAACAGTTCTTGAGGAGATTGATCAAGGACGTTGAACAACAGCTCAGGGGCGACGATAAAGCGTCGACGGATGACGTATGAATTTCTAGAAACGGCATCAAAATTGCTTGGCGCCAAACAAGAAAGTACGTAGAATTTAAAAGGACGCTCCGCATCCTTGCTTACACTTTCTTCTGCCAGTAATGAAGACAATTTAAGAGAGAAATTGAAGCAAAGCATCTAATATTGATCAATAGAAAAGGCGTTGCCATAAATCAGGAGATACTACACATCCTTGATGACTAGGCAGAAACTGAGAGGGCTTTGCTTGACGCGTCTAACCACTTTGTCCGAATAGTTTTTATAAAACCGATTTCACAGATTATGAAAAGTGTGAAAGTTCACTTTCCAGGCGAGAAGTATCATCAAAGCTTTATAAAGATGACATAATCGTCTCACTAGAAAAGTAGCAAATGGTTAAACTGGCATGCATTTGGTTTAGTGAACTTTGCTTAAAATGTAAGATAAGTGTGTTGAAATTCTGATGAAGAAATGCCACAATTTTTCAGGCTATGGATGGCGAATCTGAAAATAGTGTGAATCAATTCATTTTCAATAGGCTTCGATCAAATTTCATAAAAAAATATGTCGAACTGTAGGTTAAACATAAAAATTCGTGAATGGACAGGCGGACACACAAGGTTAAATCGATTCAGAAAATGTTTATGAAAGGATCGGTAAATTAAAAGGCCAATCCATTTTTAGTCCTGAGGTAATTAGTTAGGAACATTTGCATAAACTTAATATACCTCGTGTAGGGTCTAAACATTCCCAATATATATATATATATATATATATAAAGGCAAAGATACGTTTAGCTAACAGTATTCTTTATTAGAACAGTTTCTCTAATCGTAGTCCAAAAAAAAAATTTCTTTCTTTTACTTCTACTTAATGTCTATAGCAAAAATCAATATTATATATGTGCGATTAAAAAAAAAAAAAAAAAAAGTTTACAAAAAAAAGGGTACATTCAACCAACAAATTTTGATTAAGAAATTCTCGCACATACTTAGCGTATACATATCGCGTACCTTTTAGTATAAAAATATCATCACCATTTTGTTGTTATTGTTGTTGTTGTTGTTGATGTTATCGCTTGCATTGAATAATATAATAATAACGTTAATGATGACGTTATAAACATATTATATATGCATGCGTGGAAGTAAGGAGACGATCGTGTGTAGACTCATTGTTATTAAAATTCCAAACATATACTCGATTGACAAAAAAAAAAAAAGAAAAGAAAAACCAATTGTTCTTAATCAAGGAGACCTTTTGCTTTAAATTATTCTCTTTACAGAAACACATATTTATTGAAATATTAATGTTGATAACCAAAAATATATTAAAAAAAAAAAAAAAAAACAAAATTTTTTATGTATAAAAAGTTCATAAATCAAAAGTGATGAGAACGAGGACAAGTAAGAAAAATTACAAAATTTGAACTCACATTGCAAACAAAAGGCGCTGAGGAGATTTTATAAACTTTCTACATTTAATTTGATTAACCATTTGCCGTTTGCCGTTTGCACGATTGCAACTTACAACAAGAAGAAAAACAAACATAGTTTTTTCTAATATTTGGTTTTTAACGATTTAGTTGATGACTCATTTCGTTCGTTTTGGTTCACGCAATAAAAGTCACTTGCATTAGTATTCAGCGATTCAAATCCAAATTCAAGTAACTAGTTTTTATACCATTATGTAATAATTTGTAGCTGATAGAGTTGTTGTTGTAATATTAGTTTTATTTTTTTATTTATTTTTTTTTCTTAACATCGGACTTTGGGATTTTCTACTTCCCACCGAGGGATGAGGGTGTATTAGATTTGTCCTTCCATTGGTAGCACCGAAGAAAATTTCATAAAGCGTATTACTACTTCATCCTCTCCCTTCCTCTTCATTAGCAAAAGGATTAGGTTATTAGTTCGTATTTCAGAATATTTGCTATAACCACACATGCAAATATTGTTAAGTGTGTGGCCAACCCGTACCGCGACCTAAAAGATCTATTGTATCCGCTCGTACCCTTAGGATCCTTATGAACCCCACCACCGTCTTTGGGTCGGAACAGCATACCGTTTCCGATGTTATAAAGTGCTCGCCAAACTCTTGGTGTCCGATTTTGTAGATGGCCTCACATTCACATAGAATGTGCTTGGACGTCCCACTCGTGTCTTGGCAGAATTTGCATAAATCGGTAATCAAGACACCCATGTTTTTCAGGTGATATCTGTGGCACCTGTGTGACCCGTGTGACCAAGCGTAAATTGCTTCTTCTTAATTTCAGCAGTTTGTGTGCTGTGCCAGAATATTTTATGAATCTTTTTGGGTGCCGCTGTCCTGGATATTACTTCCAATGGCAATCCGATTTTTTTTGTGCCCAGCGCGCTGTAAGCTTGTTAATATGGTTTCTTTGTACGCTATAGAAATGCTTAGAACACAACATGGTCCCTCGGGCAGACCTGTTAGCTACACAGTCAGTTCTTTCGTTGCCCCTAAGCCTCGAATGATCAGGCACACATATTAGTTGGTACGTTATTATGCTTGCTTAGTTCGTTCAAAGGTTCAAGGCATTCCAAGACAAGCCTGGAAAGGCCCTTTCGGTTTGACTATCGGAATATTTAAATTTCGTATGAGAATTTGGGCGTAAGAGAACTGTTTTCCGAAGGAAACGATACCACGATATTATAAGTTAAAGCCAACAAAAATTGGCAAAATTTGCATGCATTGAAGTTCTAAAAAAGGCCCAATCAGTCATAGAATAATGCTCATGGCTGCAAATGTGAAGACTTGGTATGCAAATTCATACAATTGGACAATTAAAAATAAATGGGAGACTATAACTTGCTATCCACTTGCGATACTGAACTGAACACTTTGTAAAAACTTTTATCAGGATAAGCCTCCAATGATCAAACAGCTAATACGTGTGTCTCTTTGATAGGTACAAACCTTTAAAAAAATGTGCAATGATTGTATGTTGGTTGGGTATCTAAAATGCGTCATAAGATGAGTATAACTTTCTCATTAGTTCCCTTTTTATACTCATCACCGAACGATGAGGGGTACATTTATTTTGTCGAAACGTTTGTAACGTCCAGAAGGAAGCATCAGAGACCCCACAAAGCATCAGCATCAAATTCTAAATCGATTTAGGCCTGTGCATCTGTCCGTCTGTCCGTCTGTGTAATGTCTGTTTTAAACATTCTCTTAGTCGCAAATACGAAGCGATCGACTTCAAATTTGGCAGAAACACTGGAAGTTCATGCGCGCAGATTGGTATTGAAAATGGGTTAAATCGGTCGAAGCACACGCCCACAGCACCACGTAAAATGAGAACACCTTTGCTTTTTAAAGGGAATGAAAAATGGGTTTTTTGCGCATTACTCAAAAAGCAGAAACAAGCTTCAAAAACCCCAAAAAGTATACAAATTCTTCAAATTTGGAATGCACCTAAACATGCCCGTCTCCTCGTCCGTACATCCTTCTGTCTGCATAAATGTGTAGTTTTTGTTCCTATCGCCTACAAATTTGCAAAAGAATTTGGAATTGAGCTAAACTATTCAAAGGACACGCCTACAGCGCCCCCATGTTTATACGATAAAAAATCAACTACGCTCACTCCATATTATGGGGCATGTTCCTTTACTTCTCTTGTCTTTTTTTATTTTCAACGGTGATAGATATAAAAAATTCGGTCCCAACTGAATTTACTTTTCTTATTTGTGTTTTCTTTGTTTGGCAAATAAGTCACCATCGTGTTATATTAAAAAAAAAAAAAGGAAAAAATTATAAACTAGTTACAATTAAGCAAAATCTACAAATCAAAACATTTGTCCAGCAACCAGAGAAAATTCAGTTAAATTATTCACATTGCTATACGTATATACCCTAATGGTGGTATAGGGGTGTAAAACTTTGCAAGTAAGGCAGCGTAAATTTTTGTTAAACACGTGCAAATTATGTTTACACATGTACATGTGTATCTGTGTAGAAGTTGTTTTTCGTATGTTTTACTTTTTTTTCCTTCATTTTTTTTTTGTGTTAAGCACTTATTGCGGGAAAGCGTTCCCAAGAGCCAGAATGAGCCTTTAAAAGCCCTATAAAGTATTATATATATATTCTTACAAAATTCTGAGTCGATCTAGCCAGACTTGGCATTGCCCATGTCCGTCTATGTGCTACTGCATTTGCTGTCTTCCTTAAATTAAATTATCGGATTTAAACCTGATCAAAAACATCGGAGGTTCTTGCACACACGTTAAAAATAGCATAAATCTCTTCAAAGACGCCTGTTTATTACAATATAGGTTAAGAGTATACCTCTGTTTCCGCGCGTTTTGCTCGTTACACACACTTCTACAACGGAAACAATAACAAGTATTTTCTCGTAAATTGTACTGGTCACCCTTCATCCGATCTGTACCAGATTCAAAAATGGTGGATGTAAGGCGCTTGGCCCTGATTATATTTTTATTTATTAATTTCTCTCTACCTGCTTCATAGTGGATTGGTCTTAGTGGAGTGGTCATAAAAGAAGATATAGAAAGCAGACAATTAGAAGACAGTATCTTAGGTTAGATCCGCAGAAAGAATTTGAAAATAACGAAAGCAAATTAAAACAATTAAGAAAATTAAATTCGATCGGAACCGAATGTTTTGTACCCATCACCATTTACCCTAAAAAAAGACAAAAGGAGTGAAAGAACAAAATTCTCACGTTCTACAATATGATGTGGGCGCAGTTGAGTTTTTCTATTTTCAAAATAAAAGTTTTTATGGTAGAGGCATGTGGGTGTTGTAGGCGCGTCCTTTAAAAAGTTTAAGTCAATTCCAAATTCTTTTGCAAGTATTTACCACAAATACTACAAAGTTGCGCGAACAGACAGAAGAACAGACGAATAGAGGGACACGTTTAGCTGCATTCTAAAGTTTATGAATAATGAGCAAAATACGAATTTTTCATTCCCTTTAAAAAATAGAGGTGTTATCAGTTTACCTGGTGCTGTAGACATGTCCTACAACCGATTTGACCCATTTTCAATACCAATCTGCGTGCAAGAATTTCCATTGCCTTTGCCAAATTTGAAGTCGATAGCTTTGTTTTTGCGGCTAGGGGAATGTTTAAAAAAGACATTACACAAATGGACAGATGGACAGACGGACACGCTTAAATCGATTTCGAATTTGAAGGCTGTCGTCGATTCGATTTCGGTCTGCAGCGATTTAATTGAAGAACTCTGCCATTTCATCGGAGTAATTAAATGGCTGCAGACAAAAAAACATAAATAAATACAACAACAAAGCTGTTCCGTTATCAATAATCATATAATCGGGACAATGAAAGATTTTGCCCACCTAATCAGGCGAAATGGGAAAGAGGTCTTACTTCACAGCCAGTTAGAAGGGCACCAACAAAACCAAACATTAAAAAAAAAGGAGAACAATCAAGCAAAGACAAGCAGCCACAAGCCATCCCTCAAATACATTGATTGTCTAAGGATAGCAACAAGTTACACGGCGTCTTCTTAGCAATTACTACCTAATGTTTTTATTCGTCTAATGCTTTCTCACTTTGTTCTTAGACTTGGCAGAGATTTTGCGATAATTGATGTTTAGACGACTTTCGTAAGATTTCATCATCGCATTCTCTTCATCATTGATTCCATCATTCCATATCTCTATATAATTCATATTACAACCACACTTGCCACAATTTTTATTTACTTTATTTGTATTTTTCGCGGATTTTTCTTCTTTGCATTTTGAAAGCATTTCGACTGTTTCCCATTTTCTGTATTAGGTGCAAGCGTTCACAATTCTCTTATTTACCTTTTTCAATGTCGTTATTGTTATCCTCATTGTGTCAAAATCAATTGCTTGTCCATATATCAAAATTTTGTCACAGGCGCTAGGCATTAATAATTGTTGTCTAACTATACCGTTGTATGTATATATATATGTATCATTCAATTCATTTCAATATTCCTTTCCATTAGAAACTTCTTGCACATGTTCACATTTTCATGATGCTTCCATGGGCAAGTGAATGAAAGTAACGTTATTGCCATTGCTTACCACTCTTTATGATCATCCTTTGCATTTGGCGTTGCTTGCTTGCTTTTTGCTTTGCTTTTCTTTGTTGATTGATTGGGAGATGAGAGCGCAGTTGTTTCCTTTAAAAATTTTCAAAAGACTTTAACAAATAAAAGTTGCAAGAGGTTTGCCGTGAACATACACAAATTTGCGTGCATTTGGTTGTGTATGCTGCAGGAAATTTTGAAAAAGTGCAATAACGGAATACAACAAAATCGAAAGTTATAACCGTTCACAAAGGTTGTGCGTCCATACGAAGCGCTTACGTTAGAACACTGTTCTGATCAAATTCATCAATGATCGTTTCTTTACAATAGAGTCGACGTATGTCTTCGTCTATCATTCAATGAAACGTAGCAGACCTTTCGCTTTATTCATCGACTAATGCTCACGTAACTTCGGCCTATTACAATAGATTACAATGCTTACCGTAGGTGCAATAATAAAATACAATAATAAAAAATGCTCTTAAACCATTTAAAGGAGAATAAAAACGAATTGAAGGTAAAAAGGACAAACAAGTAAGAAAGTTATGTTCGGCGTGGACCGAATCTCGCATACCCACCACCATGCTTTTCGCATTCTACTCACTAAGTTCTTTTATTTGATACCCATATCGCTGGTGTCATTAAAAAAAAATGAATCCTTCAGATCGGGGTTCTGCCATATGCATTTTAGAATTAACCCATTTTTAGGCAGATAATATATCTTCCTAGCGCAGTTTATAGTTAAGACATATTTAGACAGACAGCGTTTCTTCGTGTGGGGAATAGAGAGAGAGAGAGAGAGAGAGAGAGAGAGACAGACAGAGAGAGAGAGAGAGAGAGAGAGAGAGAGCATTCTGTAACAGATTTATCATAACCATAAGATTAATTCTTCCGAATGCGACTCTGGGCTTCTCGGACTCGTTCTATTAGACCACGATGGAGCGCTAATTCTATTAAATCAAGACGGAGTCCTAATTCACTTTCGTCTTTTTACTTGTTAAAAAAGATATTTTCATATAACATAGTCGTCGTCGACAAAATTTTCAACAATTTATAGATTTTACTAGGCTTAATAAAGTTATTTTTCAGTCGATTGAAGTATTTGTTCTTCATTTATAATATTTGTAGAATTTTTCTCTGCAAAATAAAAAAAAAATTATTTTTGACCGAGAATACGGCATAGAAATAACTACAATTTTAAGGAATTTTTATATTTACTAAAAAAAATATTTTGAGATAATTGATATCGCAGACACTCTTCTCTCTCTATGTAAGTGAATATGAATATAAATTAGTAGTTAGGGGAAAGAAAATTAAAATCATCTTTTAACACTCAGTGACCAAATGGATGAAGCGCCCACATTTACTGATGCCGAAACCTCAACAGGGAATGTTGGTTATACGCAAGAACAAGAACAAACACAATTCGTTGGAGCGACATCGCTGGCAACAGTTTATGGTCCAATCGCCACGCCTTTGTTATGCACGCAACCCGTCCAGTCCGTGGCACTTAATCCGGAAGAGACTGGAGTTAATGTGCTGGCCGTAGATAATGCGGAGCAGCCACCTAAAAAGCAAAAGCTGGACGAGCCATTCGCTTTATTGAGTGAAAGGCTTAGCGGTCTGCTTTCTTGCGTGGTTTGCTTAAAGCTACCCGACAGTTTCGTGTATCAATGCCGACGAGGACATCTGATGTGTGCCGACTGTCTTTATCGTTTGTTTGCCGATGGTCGTTTACGCGCCCAACTTGCCTCTTGTCCCCGTTGCCATGTCAATATATCCGAACATACGGTTGTGCGAAATTTCCCAATTGAGAAGGTACTGTCCGAGTTGCCTGGTGAATATTGTCAATGCAATTTGGAGCAACATCCTACTCATCGTATGTATTCAAATATTGGTTGTCAGAGGCTTGGTGTACGGATTGAAGATATTTTCCGTGAATACAGATGCTTAGGTGAAACGGGCTCTTTCTCTGGCAACGTGATTGAAGACGACGAGATTGACGACGATGACATTGAAGACGAGATTAACGAATACGACACACTATCCGTCTATATCGAACTATGAACGCTTTAAATTCAAGTTCGAGAACACAATACCAAGGATGAGAGAAATATTCAATGTGTGACTGTTGAACCACAAAAATGAGGCATATATTTATTGATTCACGATTAAAACTTAGTCGTACTAATGAGTTCGCACGTAAACTTTTCTTTAAGCTCGCAAAATTTTCGGCCCATAATGAAGAGAGTGGTAAAAATCCCTAATAATGATAATCGGAGAGGATGCTCGCATCATTTCACTCAACCTAATTGAATTGGATCTTTTTTTTCCCTTTCGAGTAGTTGAAGGCCTCCCGACTAGACCTTATACTTCTATTTTTATTCTACTAAATATATACTATGTCAGTCGTCTAAACTATAATCGTATATTTAAAATTGTTCCAGGGAAACGAATAGACGGATAAACAAAGGAACAGCAATTTCCAAAGTTCTTTTTCAAGACCTAGATTTAAAGATTCTTTTTCCGAAAGAAGGGCATTACTCTTCTCTGAACGATAGCTGTTTTATTGAAAAGAACGGAAATCTTCTTTTGTACTCTTGGACTTGGTCGGCGTGTTCGCGGGTTTGTCTGCATTGCTCTTCTAGATTTTCGTATTTGCCTTTGCTCCCTTAATTCGCCTTAGCATGAACTCTTTTTGCCTTCCAAGATCTCTATTCGCCCCACGTAAATAACTCTGCCAACGTATGAGCAGGCAATTTACGTAACATGACATCGTAAGCGATTGCAAGCAATTGTTGCTGATCGATAGTGATATCTGGAATCCTTTGTGCTCTAGCTGCTTACGATTTCTCAGCATTCGTTTCCTCATATTTTGGGCTTAAGGTAAACCAGTCTTCAATTATATCGATCGATTCGGAATCATAATCTGAATTGATCTGAGCCCGTCTGTCCGTCTGCCTGGTTGATGTATATCCATGTAAATTGGTGTATAGGTAGCAATTTTGATATATTTGATGAAATTTGGTACAGTGACGGGTTTTGACCCAAGAACGAACGCTATTGAAAGTGGTTCAGATCTGTTAACTTTTTCGATCACTCTTTATATAACGCTCTATTCTGCAAAGTCGTCATATGGAAAAAAATTGTAACTTTGAAAATTTCTTGGCAAAAGTGGCTAAGTGGTAGTATTCGCGCATTCTAAATTGGTATGAAAACTTTTGGACCGGCTGGGGGCAATAGTTGAGTCCCCCGTCTCATATGATGAAAACTGATGCTGATTATGTCATAATAGTAATCTAACATTAAAAGATTAACTCTACCAAATTTGGATCATCTCGACGTATTTCTTGGATCCTATATTAGGTTGCGTTTTGGGCCCGCTTCCACATAAAAGTGCACTTGAAAAATGTGCCTTTATATACAAACAAGATATAATTTTCGTGTTCCATAATATAAAACAAAGAATTGTGTTAGACAATGTGGTGTAGGGTATTTAAAGGTCGACCATGCCCCACTGTAATGATCTTACCTGTTTTTCTTCTGGTTTATTGATTGGATTGCAGATGCGATTAGAATAGTGTTAGACACTTTGATGTAGGGTATTTAAAGATCGGTCTTGCCCGACTATAATATTCTAACTTGTTTTTCTTCTGGTTTATTGATTGATTTGGAGATGCGAGCAGAGTTATTTAAAAAGGTTTTAAATGGCATTTACGTATTAAATGTTACAAAATCCTGCAAAGGACATTTACAAGTCGGTAATGCGCAAGTACAAGCCACAGGCTTTTTTGCAAGATACATATAAAAATGGAAGGCAAGAGGTACAAGTGAATAAAAGAGTTTGTATATAAACGCTTTGGTATATTAAGCAGCATGCTTCTTATGTCATAAATTATTCAAACTATCGACCTCTACTCTAAAATTCACGACATATGAAGTATCTCTCGTATCTGATGCAGCGATTTTTATTTATCATAAGTGCTATGAAAGGCATCTCCCCCCTTGTTGGTGTAGGCGTTGTACATTTACACATGTAACATGAATGAATGAATGGTGGTGGTGGTGGTGGTGAAAAGCTCTTCGAAAAACACCTGTTCAAACTAAAATGTTAATAGAAAATTTATGTATAAAAATTAAGCTTTTTTTTTTTAAAGTTTTGAAAAAAATAAATAAATCATTTGTTTTACTTTGTTTTTTAATGAAAAAAGTCAATAAAATGAGCAACTTACATACATACGCATATATGGAATGAAAAATTTTCAAGATGTGAACGAAAAAAAAAAAAACATGCAGGCAAGCATGCAGTGTGCATCCGAACTCTCTAAGCAGAGTTAACAAAACCGTGAGGTTTATACCATATTTTTAATCTGTAACTAAAGCATAATTGCGAAAAAAATGTCAAGAATGTTTGGGCGATCAGGTTTCGCCTGTTTAGAGCTGAATGCATGAATGTTTGGTGATTGTTGTTAGTCTCTAACACATTACTTACTACTCTCTTTACTTAACCGCCTACCGCCTATCGTCTTTTCTTCATTCAAAAAACGCAAAAATAATATTAAAAAAAAAAAAAAAAAAAAAAAATTATAAGAAAAAACGCTGAGATATTCATTCTCAAATTTTCCGAGTGCTCTACGATCTGTGTTTTGTTTTGCTTTGCTTTGCTTTGCTTTTTTTTTTTATTCATTTTCTCTACTGAAACACTTTAAATAATGCAGACAACAAAAGCAACGATAACAACAACAACAACAACAATAGTAACAACAACTTGATTTGATTTAATGACCGGCTTAAACTAACTGAGGTGAATTTCATTGAGTTATTGGCAAAAAACTGGCAAAAAAAAAGAAACCTAAACAGACAACAAGTACGAATTGTTTTGCAGTTGTTTACACAGAGTTCTTCTCTCGCTTTGTGTATGTGTATGTGTGAGTGTGTTTGTATTGCTCCCACTTGTAAAACATACATATATATATATATATATGAAATTTTGTGATAATGGAGCAAAGCAATGGTGAGTTGAGTACAACCGCCAGCCAGCCAGCCAGCTAACCATTCCATGCTCCAAGCTTCGTCAGTCTCCATAAAGACGTGTTTGTTTTAACTTGTGTACGCGGTTGATGTGTGATTTGATTTAATAACAAAAGAAGCAAAAAAAAAAAAAAAACAAAACAAAAAAAAAGAAAAAACAAATTGTGAGGCAGCAGATGAGTAAAATAATATAATTTTTTTTTTTTATTTGCAAACAAAATTAAAACTTGGCTTAAACGAGTTGTTTGTTAGAAAACGTGAACGCGGTGTATGCGTATCTTAGTGGGATTTTTTAACTGACATAATAACAAATAAAAATGCAAAAAAAAGAATTTCAATTTTTTTTTTTTTTTGTTTTTTAAACGAAACTAAATAATATAAGAGTTAAATGTTTAATTTTAATAGAAAAAAAAAAAAAGATTTGTTCAACGTTAATTATTTAAAAGGGGAAAAACTATGCCTTAAAACATTTCCAGTCAAAAGACTATTTGACGGCACGTTTCACATTAGGAAACAACTTTTAATTAACTAACTAACTAACTAACGCTAATAATGGATTTTATTTATTTATTCGTTTCTTTATTTTTTTTTTTCGCGTCAGCATTAGTTCATAATTTATTTGATTACATTTGAATCGAATCGTATAACGAATAACGTTATAAATCTTCATTAAACTGGTTTTCATCAAATAATAATAATAATAATAAGAATAATAATAATAAGCAAATAAATAACAATAAATAAAAAATAAAAAAAATCGAAAAAAGTCTTCCATTTTCCCAAGTGCCTTAGTGAATTCAATTAAATAATGAATTGTGTCTAAAATTTGTTGCTTAACAATAGAATAAATTTTTGAAATTTTTTATTATCATTTAAAACAACATTCGCGTCAATTTTCTCTTTCTTTAAGGTGAGTAGTATTTGAAATTTGTTTTTTTTTTTGTTTTTAATATTGTTATTAATTCATTGACTTTCTTTAACATAAATAACATTAATTTATTATTTATTAAAACATATTTAATGTTTTAACAGATTTTAATATTCTCTTCAAATAACATTTTACTTCATCTTAATAAAGTAATCATCTCTCTTGTCGCATGGCATTTGAAATGCGGGATTTTGAAAACAGTACAGACACTATAAGTGATGTCACATTGAAAAATGACTCCTTCTTCAAGTGAGAAGTTCTTTCGTTCGTTGTCGATTCATGTCTTGATAGGTTTTTTGTTAAGGCTGGTCCTCAGCATTATTTGATGGCTCTTTTCCCCTTTTTCAACTTGATTTTTTTTTTTTGCAATTTATTAGTAGTTTTGGGTATTCTTTAGTGGACCTTGTTTCTTTCAGCAGAATGAGGGATTTAGCTACATTTTTCAAGGTCAATAAATAACAATGCCAGTCAACTGTGTATATCTCTCTCCCTCTCTCACTAAATCGTGATTACTTTTAATGTTACAACAGGTTTTCTAAATTTTGAATATTTCGACCATACGCTTACATAGTAGGCTACGCTTATTTATTATTTTTAATGCCTACATAGTAGGGCATGCTTTTTTATATATCATATATTCTTAACAAGTAAACATTATATGAGTTTTATTATTTCTACACATTTTTCCAATTGGAAAATACTTGCAGTTACATAGCATAGATAGCTAATGCAATTACAAGATTACAATATTAAATGTTGTTAAAAGACAAGCGATCTTTTTTAATTTCCGCTTGCTTTTAGAAATTCCTCGGGGAAAAGAGCAAGAAGATTAACAAAATATCATATAACGACGTATAAATGAATTAACATTTATTTATAATGTTTGCACCCCATCCCACTTGTATAAAAAAATTTATTAAGTTTTTGACTTAAGATAGATCTACCTTTTATTACATCAATCGATTTGAAGACATTTTATGTCTGTCTGTCCGTCAGTCCATCTGTCTTGTTATCTTGCTGCAATCTTTTGATGAAATTTCCTATACTGACGCCTTTTGTCCCACGGTCGATCGCTATTGAAAATGGTTCGAATTGGATCACTTTTTTGGCAACCTTCCCATATAATGACTTATTTCTATAAGACGATATGGGGGTAACTCTAGAATGGTGAAAGGTATTTAATGGTGGGTCCGGGCCCTATTATAGTCTTTTATGTGTTAATTACTAAATTACTGAAATCGAATTGTTATAAAATAACGGCTAGGAAACAATCTCGTCCTTTGACTTACGAAGATGTATTGCAAACCAGATTTAGTTGAAGCGAACAGCATGACATCAGCTGTAAAGGCTAACGCGTTGAAGGTCGAATCGCCTATTCGAACTCCAATCTCATTTGGAAGACTATGCAGGAGCTTCGATTATAGTGGTTCACCTTGTTTCACTCCTCGCTTGGGCATGATGCTATCAGACATTTAAGCGTCGGCAACGAGCATGGTGGGCAAGCGTTTCAACCTAGTACTCGACGAGTTCTTTCGGCAAGTCGTTCCAGTGTAAATGCTTTTTGAAGAAAAAAAAAACCAAGGCTCCTTACGACCTTTACAATCCTTTAAGACTTTTGGTTTTAACGCCTATACCCATAATGCCTCCTTATTTCATTATTTTCAAAGTGAAATTTTTTTCAATTTTAACAAATTTCAGTTTAAATTGAGTTCTTAAACTGTCTATCCTTTGTATGCCGAGCGTATTTCTCATATCTAGAAATATGCAGTGAATCTCATATTCTTGATTTCTCTGAATTGGAAAATGGAATGGAATTAATGAACATGATATACTGCCTGAATTATGAATGCTTTACACATGTCCGAGATATTGAATCACGAAAGTGAGGCATTTATTGATTTACGCAAAATATTTCTTCAAGATCTCAAAATTTTCGGCGCATTATAAAGAGATTGTCACTAATAATGCTAACTGGAGAGGATGTCCGCATAGTTTCACTGAACCTAACATTACCTTTCTTTTTTCTTTCTCTTTGAGTACTTGAACACCTTGCCTTGGCCACCTTGCCACCTAGACAAAATGCATTTTCTGTTATTGTTTAGCCTGAACAGAGGAGTTGATGTGATGGCAAGCATTGTTTTGAGGAAAATGGAATCGTTTCTAAAGTTCTTGTTTTCTTACGAAATTTCGTCAGATCAGTCAGATTGGCTTTTTCAACTAAGTCGATTTACAAGTTCACCTACGACATCGAAAAGCTTAGAAGTTAGTCTCCTAATGTGGTCTGTTTCGAAATTCTTCTAATCTTTGCTTTCCAGCCTAAGACGATATCATATTGCACTTATGCAAAAGATTCAATTTTTAAGCGGAGAACTACGTCGCAGTCAGGCAAGGCGGGGTCGGCTCTTCATAAAGCATGACATGGTGTCACTGTTCGTTAATATTCGAAGTAAAGAATTATATGTCGGGATGTAATCGAAAAAAATTATTCGTTTTCCTTTTTAAAATCCTGGTTAAATTCTTAGTTAGAAATCTTTCTCCTAACGAGGTCTGTTTCGAAATTCTTCTAAACTTTGCTTTCTAGCCTAAGACGATATCATGTTGCACTTATGCAAAAGATTCAATTTTTAGACGGAGAACTACATTGCGGTCAGGTAAGGCGGGGTCGGCTCTTCATAAAGCATGACATGATGTCATTGTTCTTAAATATTGTCGGGATGTAATCGAAAAAATCGTTCGTTATCTTTCTAAAATCCTGGTTACTTGTTATACTAAGAAATTGATGAACACTCTTACTGAGCATATAACGGTAACATTGCGAAGGCAAATAAACAAATTTGCAATGAATAAATCAAGTTGAATAAAATAAAAGTTGATTGTGTTGAATACGAAAAGATTCGTTCTAAGCTAAATAAAAGTTCTTTCTTAACTTGCACCCTTTCTATAGCTATTAATATCGTTGGTTTTTTTTTTTTTTTCAATTTAAAAATAATTTGTAAATGAATATGTGATATGTGTACGTGATGTTATTTCATTTCAGTAAAGCAAAGTGTTGATAATTTAAATACTTATTTATTGCAAATAATTTTATCAGAACATAGAGTCAATAAATATTTATAATAATCTATAGTGCATACTGTATTTTTTTTTATATTTTTTTTTTTTCTTTAAACGACTTGTTGTTTATAAATTACAGATCGTATACGTGAGAGTCTTTAAAGATGTAAGAAAGTTTGTGCCCATTTTTTCTTCTCCTTTTTTTTTTTTTTTTGATATTAAACTTAGTTAGTTAACCTGTTTTTCTTTAACAATATTGGAAGTTTTTATAGTTTATAGTATGATGGGCAGTGTTTTATTTTTTTGCAACTCATCTCATATAAAAATATTGCAAGGCACACAACAATAAATATAGACAATGCACTTTAAAGTAAACTACTGGCTACTTTCGAATTTCTTTTTATTTGACTTTTTCCCAATACTTTTCTTTTCCTCTTTTCTTTTTGAAAGATTTTCTTTTTACGTACACTCGCTCGCGATAGCCAGCTAAGTAAGTGAATGGAGCTTTTCTTTAACAAGTATAAGGCTTCATATGACGGGTTGTCAAGATCGTATAGCTTGCAAACATAATTGATTATCGCGGGGGGTATACTTGCCTACGTTCGCCAAGTCTCGGTTAAAGAGTTCGCCAGATTCTAAATCAAGTTAATTCCATTTATTCTTTTTAATTAATGTTCCCTTAGAAAGCATGAATGTGCTTTTCCATGTCGAGCCTCTTTGTCTCGCTTCCTTCCGAAATATATATATTTTTTTTAAATAGGAGGTATCAGTTGTGTGTGTAATTGTTACGATTTAAAAACTAGGAATGCCAGACATGTCGGCTATAAATATCGGTTGGGAAATGTTACTCAAACATTACATTTGCAATAAAATTTAGCAAAGTTATCCAGAAACGATGTGAATTTTTTTATTTTTTTTTAAGTCCACTAATGGTTCAAGAGATGAGTTTACTTATGCCCGTGTAGCCCTTTGACCATGCAAGCGACGTGAGGAAAAAGAGCAAGACAGGGATTGTGGTATTGCGAATTTCTCAGGGGATGTCTGCTAATCGCGTAACACCGCGACGTCCGGAAAGAAGTGAGGAAAAAGAAAGAGAGAAAGGAGGAAACTAGGAGGTCGCAGTCTAGTGGATTATGCCCTTACCGACTGAGCCCTCACTATAGCTGCGATCAACTCTACCACACTGAGTTTTGAAGCCGCAATCAATAACTTGTTAGTTGTGGTTCTTATCTACTCGGTTACTCGTATGGTTGATGGGTGAGCAAATGTCGCTCCTCATAGGCGCTCGTTTAATAAAATACTTTGGCAATCACAAGGCACTGCGTTGAATTAACGTTCATCGATCGTTTCGTTCTTTACGTTATTATCACTTTCTTCCTTATTTTCCTTGTTGTTTTATTTGCTTTTTACCTTTTTGCCAAAGGAATCCTGATGTATTGTTCGGTTAATTCCCACCGTATTAAGTTTCTGATCTAAGTATCTCTACCTTTATGGTTATGATTACTTAAAGTCTTTACAAAATTAAAATGAAGTCAAGTGTTAAATTAGTAAAGATTTTGGTTTCATATATAGATATATATAGATATATATATATATATGCAGGTATATATGTATATGTTTTGTGGTCATAAAAACCAGTAGCTTAAGATTAGTTGTGTGTGTGCGATATGTTCTTCATTCTTCCTTTTTCTTTAACATTTGAAGATTCGCTTTAAGGGGAATATACTGAAAAAAAAAAAACAATTCATTGTTCTATTTGATGTTGTTGTCGACAAATTATGAATAAACGAACATTTAAAACACTTATGAATATTTAATATTAATATTAATTAATATCGAGCTATCGAGCTTGCGGAAATTTTGAAGGTTTTCGTTATTATTAAACTAAACTATATATGAAAATTATTGAAATTTATGTTAAAAGCAAGCGATTTATTAAGCAGCGAACAATTAAAGGCATAGATAACATTTTTATGAATTACGTTTAGCTTAATTACGTTGTAATTAATTTACTATCATGTGAAATATTTTTGTTTTGTTTTGTTTTTTTTTTTTCTTGTTTTCATTCTTATTTTTCATTTCATTGTCTCAATGTCTTTAACACCTGGTTGCCACGATTTGATCTTGGAAATGAATTTTTTATCGTTTTTTATGCCAAACAAAGGTTTTTTGCTTAAGTCTTTAAAATTCTTATTATATCCATCATCGAAGGATGGGAAATATATACATTTTGTCAAAACGTTTGTAACGCCCAGAAGGAAGCTTCAGAAACACGGCAAAGTATATATATATCAGCATCAAATTCTAAATCGATTTAAACATGTCCATCCGTCCATCTGTCCGTCTTGTGGTCGAAAAAATGAAGCTATCGATTTGAAATTTTTCAGGAACAACGGAAGTTCTTGTACGCAGGTTAGTATTGAAAACGGGCCAAATCGGTCGAAGGGCATGCCTACAGTGCTACGTAAACTGAGCGCATCTCTGTTTTTCAAAAGCAATTAACAATTGTTTTTTTCCCATCCCTTATAAACTAGAACAGATATACATTCTAGTGGTGGTGCTGTAGTACGTGTATACGAGTGAAGAAAATTGACCACGCCTACTCGATTTTACAGCGTGTGATAATTTCAATTTTTTCCTTGGAAGCGAGCTTCTAGAACCCTTTAAAGTATATAAATTCTTGGTCAGTTTCTCATTCGGAATGCAGCCAAGTCTGTCTCCCTCTTCATCTGTCCATCTGTCCGTTTTCCCAACTGTGTAGCATGTGTTTGTGTAAATATTCCCCCGTTAGCGAAAAGGAAGGTATCGCTTATAAATTTGTAAAAGACTTTGAAAGACCACGCCCACAACATTCGCACGTCTGGGAACAGTTTATCTTTCCCCATCTCTTACTCGTTACTCATACACTACAACAGATACACGATATAAATTTCCCTAAAAATGGGATAACGATGATGGGTATAAAAGATTCGGTCACTACCGAATATAATTTTCTTACTGCTTTCAAAAGTTTTGCAATATTTGCAAACTAATTTGATATTTGTTCGTTTTAATTGTTGCGAAAATCAATAAAAGTTTATCACAAGACTATAAACCAATAACGGGCACACAACAAAATTAATGTATAGATCTAGTCTTGAGTGATTGCAGGTTCATGATAAATCGCATTTTAAAGTTGATTATTAACGTTAATGGTAATGAGCATAAGGAAGTTGTCAAAATAATTAATAATTAATTCTTTCACATATGGGTATGGTTTCGCGTCATGTGTTTATCGAATTATTAGTCTGTCAACAGTCGTTGATAGGTTGCTTCGTCTTTCATCTCAATGCGTTAACATATCAAGCCAAAGAAAAAAAAAAGGAAAAGAAGAAAAATTTGTGTTGAGAGGTAAACAAACTTTTTTTTTTTTTACGGTTCATTAAGAGTAATTATTTGATTAATAAATTCAGAAAATTTTCATTAATTATGGAACGAATTTTTATTATTTAAGACTTCAACGAAAGTAAAGAGCGTACACACATATATCATTTTCTATTTCACTTTGATAATGTCAATGGCCTGAGTTGCATCGCTATTAAATCAAACATTTTCTTCACAGTCTGCTATGCACAGCCCACATGAAAAATCAAGTAGTAGCCAGCTATTTTTTGCTCATTATTTCACAAAGCTTTTGCTATTCTATTCAGGCTTTCTTTTTAATCGTCTTACAAAGTGATGGAAAATAAATTGAAAGCCGGCTAAGACCGGCCATTATAATGGAAAATAAATTGAAAGCCAGCCAAGACCGGCCACTAAATACCCTACTTAATTGCATCTATTACTGACCAAAATGAAGAACTTTTATTATATGTTATAGATGTTTAGTTTATGGAGCAACCTTTGTAAGGGAGGGAGGAGATCCGAAAGATGAGCTAACTTTCTTCAAAGTAATGTTTTGCACGTATTTTTAAGTCACTAGTTACTTACTTACGCTTACTTCTCATAAGAACTCAACTATTAGAAAGAATCGTCTCGAGGAAGGACGGATGTTCCTTTAAATTTATTTAGTACAGTTATTTTTTTTCCAATTTTATAATTTTTTATTTTACAACTATTAAAAGTGCTATACTACGTCGCTGTCCCCGCACCATCCTTCCTGATTGAAATACCGATTTTTCAAAGTGACCTGTCATATGGGAAGTGGTCGAAAAAGTGATCCAATTCGAATCATTTCTAATAGCGTTCGTCCTTGGCTAAAAATATGTCAATGTACCAAATTTTATCAAAATATCTTCTGAGGCCTGTAGGTTGTACATAAAAACAAAGGTGGACCGATGGACAGTCAAGCTTAAATCGGTAAGGGAAAGTGATTCTGAGTCGATCGATACAATAAAACAGAACATTGGCACAAACTTAATCTATCATTGCATCACAAGCAGTGTAGGATATAATAATGTTTTTGGAAAGTGAGGATGAGAAATAATTCAATTCCAAACCAAATTGTCCACAATCACTTAGTAAGCTTTCATCGATTAGTATTAAAACTTTTGATGAAGAGGTTGCAGTTACAATTATTGTAAAATAATCCTGCATTCGAAAGAAAACATTGAAGACATCAACCCACTGTGTCTATCACAATTCTGATAAATAATTTTATGAGACTTTCAGCTCATATTTGTGATGTTTTGTGAGTTATTTTAATACTGCTTCAGGTTTCTAGCAAATTTCTCAATTCGGATTACGGAAAATTGACGGACGCATGCACAAAAAAGTGCATTCGAAGATAATTCGATAGATTGTATGATGGACAGACAGACAGATTTGCTAAATATGTAGACAATAAGTAGACAAACAATCTAGACAGTAGACAGATCGATTAATCAAGGGAGAAGGGGAAGGATTCGGTTGGTAAAAGTCATTTTGACCTGCTCTCGTTGCTTCTCTCACGCAATGCTAGTGAAGGTGAATATGTTTTACAAAAGTTTTAATAAATTTTATTTAATAATTTGTGCGTGTCTTTAAGTACATTGAAATCCATAAATCTGCCGAAATGATTGTGTTTTTCTTCTTCTTCTTCTTCTTTTTCTTTTTTTTTTTTTTTAAATAATACTCAATACAGAAAATTTAATGGAACTTTTTTATTCATTTCTATTCACTGCTTTTTCACTTTTTGTTCTCAAGTTTTTTGGTAGAATTTTTTTCATTCAGAATTACTTTTTGTCTGTTTTTATATTCGTCTGGCTATTGTTGTGGCGGCTAACGTGTTACAAAAGATTCAAAAAAAAAAAAAAAAAAAAAGCAGAAAAAAAATTTGAAGATTTAATGAGCTCTTCCTTTGCCATCCTTTCTTTTTTGCACCGTTTACGCACTCGGGAACTTTTGTTGTCTTTCTGCACAGTTTCTCGTATAGGTGCGTACACTTTCTCAGACGCATGGCTCTTATTGTTTCGAAACGCTCGCATGAATTATCTTTAAACTAAGATCGTTTACGTAAAACACTGAGATTTGTGTTGCAGGTCTGTTGTTATATGCCTTCTTTTCGCATATATACATATATGTACAAATGAGACCCTGGCCTGGTTGACGTCATTTGATATTGAATAAAGTTCAAGGGTAAATATGTTGCATCAACTTTGCTTTTCTTCTTTTAAGGGAGATTATTGCCGGTTTGTCTTTTCCTTCTTTTTTTTTTGTTTTTCTCCACACAAAGAGCTACTTTTTTTTTCTTTTTATATATATATATATATACATTGTGTGTGTGTGTGTGTGTGCTTTTTATTTTTGAAAATAAGTTGAACGATGTCATCATCAATTTTTTTCAAAAAAATGTTGCATTTCCTTTTAAGTTTTCGGTCTCATTGAAACCTTGATCAAACCATATTTAGTGCATACAACAATATATTGGGACGATAATGTCTGCTTCGTTGTCTTTATGTTGCATATTAAGCATTTTATTTCCTGGTGATTAATTTTTATTGAAACTTAAGTGTAATTTTTTACAAAAAAAAAATAATGGCCATCGTCCCGGGCGAATACAAAAATCCTCACTGCATGCAAAAATTTCTGGTTAAGACATTGAAGAAAATATGCACTGACGACATAGACATAAATATAAGATGTTAATAAGTGTTCCCATCCTGTCCAGGAGTTATTCGTTGGAAAGTATCTTCAAAACGTGATCTTTGGAGGACATGTGAGAATGAGATGTGAATAAGTGTTCCTATTCTGTCCAAGAATTAATTGTTGGAAACTATCTTCACAATATGACCTTTGGAACGTATGGCAGAATGAGATGTTAATAAGTGTTTCCACCTTGTCCAGTAGTTAATCGTTGGAAAGTATCTTCACAATGCGAACTTTGGAACACATGGGAGAATGAGATGTTATGGCGCGGATAAGTGTTCCCATCCTGTCCAAGAATTAATTTTTGGAAACTATCTTCACAATATGAACTTTGGAAAGTATGGCAGAATGAGATGTTAATAAGTATTCCCATCCTGTCCAAGAGCTAATTGTTGGAAACTATCTCCACAACGTGAATTTTGGATGATATGAGAGAGTGGGATGTTATGGCGCGGATAAGTGTTCCCATCCTGTCCAGGAGTTAATCGATGGAAAGTATCTTCACAATGTGAACTTTGAAAGACATAGGAGGAAGAGATGGTAATAAGTATTCCTCGCCATTCAGGAGTTAATTGCGCTTGTATCAATAGGACGAAAGCGTATCTTCGCAATGTGAAGTTTGAAAGACATGAGACGATGAAAATATCAGCTAACGATTGGATAGAATGATGAATGAATCGATAGGCAGATGGATTGACGTATGGAAGGATCGCGGAAGGGAAGGGAGGAAGGTGAAAGAACAAAGAGACCAATGGGTGAAAGCCCGTGCTGAATAGACGGAACGTAGTAGCACTGATGAAGATTTAACAGTTCGTGATGTTTCTTTAGGTGTTGCACAAATCAAGTAATAAAATTGGCAAACTGATAGATGCATTACTGTGAATATATATTTAGTACTAAGCGATTTGCTACGTCATTTGATCGTAATATTTTATTTTTTGCCTTCATATTCGTATATAAAAGTTCTCTAAATCGTTATTGTTGCAGTAATAAATTTTGATTTCAATTTAACACTGATTTCAGGACTCAATCATCGGCTTGTTAATCAATTTCCATTTTTATGGAAAATATACGTTTATTGATCGCCTCAATAGCGATATTGTGATGAGTGGCTCCTCCTCTTTATTTTTTTTTTTTTAGATTTTATGTTTCGCTATTTAATTAAATTTTCGGTTTATTTGCGTTTATTAAAGGCTTCTGTCCAAAAAAATCATTATTTTTTTTTTGTTCGCCAAACTAATTAAAATTTTCTTAGAATTTTTATTATAAAAACTTGTTACGTGATGTGATTTAAGCCTAAAGGCTTTTGGAGAAGAATATAACAATAGATTGCAAAGCAAGAGAATGTATGGGTAGCGGAGGATGTGCGAGACAGCAGACTTCCCTAACACTTTTATAGTCCCGCTCATCTACGCTCCTATATCTTTAATAATAAAAGAAGATTGAGAATCGCTGAACAATAAATACAGATTTAAAATGAGTCTAAATGTGTTTCTGTGATAATTATGCCACGTGTTTTTATTTAGATACACATACAAAAAGGGACGCGTGCATTGATTTTATAGGGCTTGTTGCTGAATGTTGTTGAATGTGGCTTTACTTTGAAGAAAAATTGCTTACGAATGAGTCATTGACTGTTGCAGACCGCTAATTTTCCCAACTTCTTGATAGCATCGATAGGACAATTCCTTTCTTTTGAGTCTTGTCACGGCTATCGGTTCTGGAAATCCTTACTAGCTAGCTCAGCAATGACATGTGCGTCCGTGTTTGCAACATTGGAAGTGACACTTAAGAGATCTACAAATTCAGACAGACAATGAGGTTTTCCAGACATAGCTATTAGATAAAATCGTACCTTGGCAAGGATTAAGGAGTTTTTTTCTCGACATTTTTCTTAGCAAAATCCTTCAAGCTATCCCATCTATTTTCGTTCAGTTTCTCCTTTTTCTTCTCTTCTCCTCACAAGGAGTAAAATTAATAATCTTACCTGCTACAGGGTTGTATTTGCAACAAATATTACAAGATACAATCACATGTCCCTGTCTTGATATTTTAGTGTCGTCCTAAAAAGGCAAGGCAAGTGTTGTTCAGACTTCAGTCCGCGGGTCCTCGATTAAAGCAAATCTTAATGGGCAGGAAATCAATGTTTGGCGAATATAGCATGAGGCAGCACCATATAAAAGTTGAGTGTTTCTAACACATATTGTTAAGCATTGTCCTGCGGCTGGAAAATCATTTTTTCGATATATTCCTTTACTGCTTGGAACGATTACTTTGGTTTGTAAGTAACGCCCATTAGTTGTGCTTTTGGTGGATTTAAGAGATCGATAACATTCTTTTTTCTTAGGATGCTTTTAAATTTTACAGTAGACTAGAGCCATGTATATTGCGGTGTCTGGTCCAAAGTCGAGGTTCGGCAATCCATTTCCTTTTCTACGGTTTTACTTACTGTACTATATCTAATTTTCATAATTGGCAAAAACAATTGTATTACATTTCCGTAGTGCGATGTCTTTTCAAAACCAAAAAAAAAACACATAAAGTATGCCGTGGCATGAAGTTTAACGATAGTACGTGTGAAGTGGAATAGTCGTAATATTATCCGGTCCATGTCATTGTAATGACGAGCATCTCTTGGAAATAACTTTATATTAACGCACGCTACCTGTAGCGAAGACAATGTCTGCATATCAATAAGATGAGTCATGGCATGGGATGGGATCATTTTATGTAAACGCATTATATCCGCGTCAAAATATGGAGACATGGTTATGCCATTCATTTGTTTATCACATCTTATATTATCTTCACTGCTTGTTTAAGTGAGGCCTGAATGAATTCGAATTAGTTATGTGAGAGAAGAGGATAGTTTTAATAAAGTCATTAAAAGTCTGTTCCTTTCTTTTTTTGTTGTTTTTTGGAAACATATTTGTTGCAATTGATTTATTTGCAACATTTCTCTTATGGGAATTAACAGTAAACCGTTATAATAACAATTGTTCCTCTTCTTCTTCTTCTTCTTCTTTTTTTTCATTTTCGTTTCGAGACGGTTCCATAGACTAGGAAGTTATTACATTAAGCAAGACCTTAAGCATAAGGGATATCAGGCGAGAATAACAACATTTATCGCATCACGTTTTTTGCTTAAATCTTTGGTTTCTTATTAAAAACCGTTTTATAATATTAAAGAAAAAAAAAAAAAAATAAAATAATTTTCCCATGTTTTACAAGCTGAATACATCTGGTAATTATATCCTTTTTAAAGAGTTTTTTTTCTTCTCTTTTTCATAAATTTTGGTTCTGTTTTCTGTTTTGTTTGCACTCTTTGCTTATCTAAAATCAACATGCAACAGTTTAAAGTTTGTGTAATTTTTTTCTATCAGGAAAATTATGATGTTTTACCGTCATAAAGTAACACTTTTTCTCTTTTTGGGAGTTTTGTTGCTACAGTTTGTCTTATTTTGTATTTCTTTTGCTTACTCTAATTTCCCACATTTTGTTTATTGGAGTAAAAATTTATTATGATTTTAAGTAACTGATTAATAATACTAAGCTTATTATACAAAGCAAAGCAAAAACAAATCTCATCTTGAATAACAACAACAAGCTGCAGTTATGACAAGTATTGTGGTATTGGCAACAGCATGCAATCGAGTAACTTTAACCAAAAACTACCAACTATCACAGTAATTGCTTCCTTTTTTTCTGTGCATCACTCATTCAACTCTTTCCTCTGTGACCCTTTTTTTTTTTTTTTGCTTGTTTTTGTTTTGCTTTATATTGTTTGCGCCACAAATCGACTTGATTTTCGTCTTTAAATTTCTATAGAGACTTAATAATAACTGTATGTATGCAATGTTTGTTTAAGTTTGTTGCTTTTGTTGCTTTTATTACACTACTGCTCTCCTACGAAATTTCTGATGGGTTTTCATTTTAACTGTTTTAACTAAAGACTTTATCATGCTTGTGGGTCTGTCGGACGACTGCTTACTTACTTTACTAAACTTAGAAAAAAGAAAACAAAAAAAAAAAAAAATAAAAACACTCATCGCTTTCTTATTGTTTTTGGAGTAAATTCAAATAAATGAAAAGTTTGCGGAACGTCTTATCATCATTCCAACTTAAGCGGGCTGTTGAAAGAATATTTTCATCCTTTGATAGATTTTCAAGACTCAAAACAGTTTTTCCAATATTTCTCCAGTTGGCATTTTCTATTTCGGAAGAAATTTTCCGAAAACTCTTCAAAATCCTTTCATTGAGGGCCGTTGTAACATCTTCAGTTTATAAAACGTCTTAGGGTCCAAACTTAGGTTTTCTGTTGAAAGAACGTTTTAATCCTTTTTACACATTTTCAAGACTCAACGCAATTTTTCCAATATTTCTCCAGTTGGCATTTTTTATTTCG
>CCAG010002923.1:0-27607 GCA_001077435.1 Glossina morsitans morsitans
TGGCAATTAAGCCTGTATATTAGTGATTGGCTGAAGGAGCAGAGTTTACAGTTTCGTCACAATAATGGCATTAAACACATTAAACTGAACATTAAACACATTAACTGAAAGCATTATATAGGAACTAAACGAACAATAGATTTGATCGAAACCATTTTCAATAGCGTTCCTCCTTGGGCCAAATACGTCAGGGTAGTAAATTTCATCAAAATATCCCCAAAATTCGGCCTGTAGGTTGAATTCACGAAAACTAGACGGACAGACGAACTTAAATCGACTCGGAATCCTATTCTCAGTGGTATAGGGTAGAATTAGGTTAGAGTCAGCAGAATTTTTAAAAATCTTTTGATTCTTGTAAGCAAAAATATATTTTGCACCAAAGTGACGTGCAAACTAGAAAAAAAGTGGCATTTATCCATCTTAGATATATGTAACTTTGAGCTGAAATCGGGCTGCAGTACACGACTGTGCAGGTAAAACGGGACGAACTTTTTCTTAAAAATTTGAATACGATACTCTCGAGCATAGGCATCTAGCGTCAAATAACTTATGTATTAATTAGTGAACTTTTCCTTCACATACTCACAAACTCCAATGTATAGAAAAAGATAGAAGAGAAGATTCCACCCAACATTTGGCTTCTATTCTCGTCCGAAAACTGATTTACATATTTACAATTTTGATTAATTTAAATGACTTTCTTTATTCATGAATATTCAATGAATAAAATCATTGAACGAAATAGATGTCTAGCAAAAAAGACTCCACAGAGTCTTTAGAACTTGATTACATCAATTGTTAAGGCAATTATAGTAATAACAACTGTAACTGCATATCTGTTCTTGACCTTTTCATATATTGTAACAGATTTTGGATCGTACTGGTTTAAAAGTATTACTTAAAAGTCAATTGCTTTGATTTAGATCAACTTCGCTTGCAATTGAAAACAATTGCGGTAAGAATGCATCATTTTAATACGAAGACAGAAGAAAAAATATTTCTTTAAATCTGATATCTACAGACTTTTGGCGATGCTAGTGAAAACAGAAGAAATTTTCCTTACGCGTATAAACCGCGATTTCGAGCAGAAATAAAAAGTTCTATTCCAGATCCTCACAAATACTACTATAAGTTACGTTCGTTTTATAACATCCTCTTTGCTGTATATGCGGCATTAATGCTGAAAACCTTTATCATTAGAAGCAACAAAAACCAAACCTTTGCTTAGGTAACCCCTTAATTGACTTCACGTTAGAAAGAAAAATTTGTATATGTTATTATCTGCTTTAAACATGAAATATTAAAAATTTAGGTTCACACAGCAAGATTTCCCAACTAATTTTTCACTCAACATTTAAGAGGAACGAAGGAACTAAAACAACGATGTTCTTTCAAATATGTAACTAACCGCTACCGTCGAATGAGTTACCAAATAGCTCACAGTCGCCCTTTTACAAAGAATTAAAGGCCATATTTCAGCAGGTCTAGTCCAAATATAAAATTGGCTCAAGGTTTGATGTCACCGTCGCTATTATAATTTAGGGAATTTTATTTATTTATTTTTCTTTCATACTTCCAAAATGCAGAAGGAAGCACATTACGTATCAAAGTCTTATAATCTAACCTTTTCGGTGCACGTAATTTTGAAACACTGTTCAGGGAGAAGTAAACCGGCATGCCGTTGCTTTATTTTAGTGAAACGAAAAGCGAGAGCCAAGCAAATGACCAGTTGACTCAAGTCGATACAGCAGACAGAAATAAAGGAGGTGATGCTAGGAGAAAAATTATCTCAATGATAATTGGAGGAGCTCGTCCGAGCGAGATTCTTAAAACAAATACATTAGTTGAAGGGTGGTGAGGTCGTGTGTAGAAAAAGATTGCTTGACTGAATATCAACCGATGCAATACTCATGCTCCCCCTTAAAAAAGCTCAAATAAATGCCTTTTTCCTAATTTCATAGAAAAACTTTAAATCTGAGTTGATACAACAACAAAGTGGTATCTACCGGGATTGTAATCGTCTCCATAAGAAATCCACAAAAGGCTAAATTAATCGCATTCGAAACTTTGCTATTAAAACAAATTGCAATTGAGGGGATAGAGAGGAAACAGAATACGCTTACTCAACTAATCTAAAGAAAAGGGCCCCATTGCTTTTAAAATAAACTCAAGAAGCCAAAAAATCACTTGAGGAGAAAAGTGAAAGACAACTAAAAATAATTAGCGAAAAATGAATTAAAAAACTGGCAAACACTTTTCGAACATACGCTCTTATAAAGTGAGTGGTCATAGAAATACTTCGGTGAAAACCATATTTAATGGAGTTGCAGGTTCAACGCAAAACTTGTTGTTGTACTAAATTTCATTACAATATCACGATAATTGCCAATTGCTTTATTGAATATAAAATTACACGGCCTTTCATGGGACGAACAGATAGGTTTGAAACAATTGAAAGAATGACACTTAACCGATTGGTATAATACGAAAGGTCTCTGTCAAGTCCTTCTAAGTGTAGCATAAATCCGCCAAAACTTACTTGCGTAAGCTATAACTGATATAACGGGATCAAGGGAGGGAAGAAGGCAGAAAGCACAGGCATACTCAGTCTATTATCTAATAGGATCGTGTAGTGTGATTTTGAGATCAATAACACTCTCTCTTTCTTTTTTGTTTTTTAAATGTATATTATTTTCACTGTCCCCGTAGTTGTTATCGTCCGTCTGTGTAAAAAAAATATATTTGCAACATTATGCATATGCAAGTATGTTTTGATTTCCAACTGTGACCACACTTTCAGAGACGACTATGATTTCTACAAAATGAATTTCGCAAACAAAAAGGAAGACCACAACTGCAACAAAGAAAAAAGAGCAAGACGTGCACATACATTCTTACGCGTGCAATGTGTAGTTATTGAGTAAAGTTTAACAATTTTGTAAGATGCTATAGATCGGTGGTGAACTTGTCTCCTAATAAAGAACTCAAATTGGCGCGTTCAAAACTGAATAAGCAGACAATACTGACTGAATGCCAGCAAGAGATCTAGCTGGATATGTAAAAAGTTCTATATGTGCGTTTAAAATGAATGTCATTGTGATAAGTATGGAATGGGTTACACGTTATGAGTGCGCGAGAGAAGAGACGACGACCAAAATCAAGTTCATGGAGGGAAACTAACTATATATAAAATAAGGAAAAACAGAAAAAAAAAAAAAAGAAAAAGGCAAAGAAATCAGAAAACATGATGTAAACTACAAAATAAACTTCAACCTCCTGTGGTGCAAAGTTGACGTACGACCATGTGTCGGGCATATAAAATACAAATAAAATTTTCAGGGAAATACAAATTAACTTAAAAAGAAGAGGGAGGAATAGAGCAGAGTATATACGCATATAAATACACAACCATGCCATCATACCGACACTTATGGATACAAGCGTTGATATGATGAGAAATAAGAATCACGATTTAATGTTAATTTTTATAAAAATTTCATTTTTTTTCGGTGTGAAGGATACAAAGAATCTTTTACCACCAACACCACAAACAAATAAATATATAAATATATATATATATATATATATATATATATATATATATATATATATATATATATATATATATATATATATATATGTATATATATATATAATAACAATTTCAAATATAGAGTTACTCATATAATGCTTTATATATATGTGTATGTATGTATGTATGCGTGTATATAGTATACGTTTGCTTTGTTCATTGTCACAAGTGATCAAGGTGAGATATTATTGTACATATGCGTACATATGAAAATATATATGTTCTTGTACCACTGACATGACCGACCATCGGTGATACATTTCAATATGTCGCATAAATTTAATGGTATAACAGTACAAACAAAAGTAACATCAATTTCGTCTTTCTCCAAAAACCTTAAGCTATATATTTGAAGATTTGCATAATTTTTTTCTTTCTTGTTTTTTTTTTTGCGTTTTTTTGCGTTTTTTTCTTGGCATTGTGATCTTTTCAGATATCACTGCGGCGATGGCGGTGCCCATCATCTTGTCGTAAATTCGAGTATAAAAATATTTTTTCAATTTTTATATGAGTTTTGTATTGTATTGGATTGCAGTGCATTGCACACTCAATGGCGTTCATGTTCATAAATTTAACAAATTTGACAATTATGAGCGTTAATAATAAATAAAATTGACAATTCGAAGCTTTTTTTTTCTTTTTCCTCCTTCTTTGGGAACTTTATTCATCGTGAGACCAGAAAAATTTGCATATGAGTGAATCTCTTATAATAAATAACGAAAGAAACAAAACGAAAAAAAAAAAACAAATAAAAACACTTAAAATATATGAAATTTATAAATAAAAGTTGAAAAAGGTGAAAAAGCATATGTTTTGCGATATTAATGGCGTATAAAGTTGAGCTTAAAAAACAAATTAAGAAACAATGATTATGTTATCGAATGTTATCGAATGCTATTCAAGAAACCAGGTTATTTTCTATTGGATTCAACAGCAATTAACTGCCGGTCGAGTCGTGTAACTAGGCTTGCAAGGGGAAAGCACCTGGCCATCCAAGTCAAAGTAAATAAATATTTAAAGTAAGATGTGTTCAAAAGTAAGATCAAAAGCAATTTATTCAAAAAAGGAAGAACGATAATGCGAAAGGAACATGCATAAGACCATATTGATGATAAGAAAGACAAGGAACGTCGGCATATATAAAACAGAGGAATATTGGGATGTCGTAAGTAGAACTTAATCATAAGTAATTACCAGTGGAAGAGAAACCATTAATAATACTAGAGAATAGATTACCAAATCAAGGCAATTAAGTTTTCATCGGAAATGAAAAGACTTTATATACTATTTGCCAGACGTAACAAAGTAAGAATTTAGATCAGAATATAACAGTTCTGACGACAGGAGATGTTATACGAATAAAACTGTAACCAAATACAAATTCAACTATTTTTGCATAAATATCTGCTAAATACACTAAGCGTAACAGAGAGTAGAACTGTACTGCAATATTTTCAAAGCTTATCCTTTCCGTTCTAGTAAAGATAGAAATAATGAAAAGATAGGTAAGCGGGTGTACAGATCGATGTTACGAATTTAAGTAGGTTGATAATAAGTGAGCGTTTTGGAAGAACTTTTCCAAGCTTTTCAAGCTGACTGTTTTGGACTGCTTTGGATAGAACATCTTAACAGGTCCCAAATACGAAACCTTATTTTGATAGATGACATAAGAGTATCTTTATAAACATAAGAGAGGATTTATCTGCAAAACAGGATCAAGTTAATATGAATGTATGTCTATACACCACTTGCGATAGTAGGATATGTTCAGTTAATGCGTAGGTATGCAAAACCTAAAAACACCCACCGATTGATTCAGAATCGATCAAAGTTTGTCTGTCCGCCTATCTGTCCTTCTTTTCTAGTGTTCAACTTAGAGGTCGTAGTCTTTCTAAAATTTAGACGAAATTTGCTTCGGCGGCTTGTTTCGGTCCGAGGACGAGCGCTATTGAAAATAGTTCAGATCGGATTACTTTTTTGGCCAATTCCCATATAACGCCTAATTTTGAAAAGCGGTTATGCGAATAAATGACTTACACGAAGCGGTGTAGGGCGCTTAATAGCGGGCAATGTGTTTTTACTTGATTTAATATATAAAAGCAATTTTATGTATTTAGAGGATTCTCTTAGCAATTTATTCTGCACCTTTTTAACCACGTTATGGTATCGACTTTTACTTTATGTTGAAAAAGGAAAAACATGTCGAAGAAAATAAGATAAACTACTCTCTACTCTCCAATAATTTGTCTGCACTTTGTTACACAATTAAAGATCGTTGCCCTTGAGGAAAAAATTTATATGAAAATTTTTTGCTCAAGTTTTTTTCTAAAGTGGATCTCCTTGACTCAAAAAATTCTTGTTTTTATCTGTGTTTTTTTTTGTTTTTTTTTTTTGTTTTCACAAAACAACATCATGCTAATTATTTGCCAAATTCATAAATCTTCAGCCCCTTTTATGCTTACATCTCCATACATAAATATGCATAAATACAAGCGCACATGTACATACATGCATGCATGTAAATATATATATATTAAAATATACATATATGTGCATGTACATATGAACCTATGTTTTTATAGGCTTTCTGTTTGTTAAATTTTTTTTCCTTCTTTGCAAACAACAACTGTAAGCCGAGGCATTTCTGACATCATAATTGCTTGCATATGGGAGATTAAAAAAAAAAAAAAATCTTTTTTATATTCATATTTTTCTTACTTCCCCCAACTAAAAAAAGTATATAAAAAAATGAAAAAAATTAACACACTTCCTTTTTCTTGAAAATGTTGTTCTTGTTGTTATTGAGCCGTTTTTTTTTTTTTTTGTTTTGTTACTTTTTCGCAAAAGAGCAAATAACGAATTTGAAATACGTTTCATCTTCAGCAAAATGTATAAAAATTGAAACGGACGGTATGTCAGCGCGGGTATCAAGAACGTTTTTAAAATATATACTTGTATGAAAGGAGAGCTCATGCTCTGGCAAATGGACAATAGTGAGATCTTGCATTTTTTATTTGGCTCTCTCTTCACAACTGCGAGAATGTTATTAACAAAGATTTGATGACTGAGTTGATCGGTTGTTACATGAACATAACCTCATTTACGGAGAGTTAAACTCTGGTCATGTGTACTTTCGTATACATAAGAATTCACAACGAAAACATATTAGTCCCCATTTTTCTATAAAAAACGCGAAGAGAAAACGACGATCCTCTTTAATTTTAAATGTAAATAAATACCCAAACTGTTGCATTTTTGGAAGTTGAACGTCAGCAAACGGAAGCAGAACGTCAATCAAGAACGCTGTTGCTCAAAAATTTGGAAAAATGTTATATTGCTAAGTCTTATCTTATTAAAGAAGATATTCCAAGTGTTCTCTATAGCTCTTCTAAGCCGTGTCATTTCTAATGCTCGAACAGGGGGGTTAATGGGGAAACAAAGTGGATACGACTAAGTATATTCCGATAAAATTATATGTTGATAAATTGATTTAGAGAAGCTTCTTGCACGCAAATCGGTACACGAAATCGGTACATACAGAAGTTCAGTTTTTGACTTGGTTCGGCGGTTAGGTAGGTAGGTTTAAACCTAAAAAATTTTCATATGTATCCGAGAAAGAAACGATGTGAGAAATTTAGTATACCCTTGTTCTTCGATAGGGAGTACAAGTGGAGATCATAACTATTACTATTATTAACGCGTAAGTCACGATATGAACATGCAACCAACAGCAGGCACAACAGCTAACCACAACAATCATAGTCTGGTATCACCAATATTTGCAGCATGTGAAAATCTTTCAACACGAAACTCCAAAATAAGAAAAAAAAAAAGAAAACAAAAGAAGAAACTAGCGTAACAACAACAACCATAGCATAGTACGCACCACATACAATACACAACACACCGTATTAAAAATATTTAATACGTTTCTCTTGAGGCATTTTTAGAAATATACGGTAGGTTATTATTATTAGTATTATTTTGCATTTGTTGTTGTTGTTTTTCTTTTATTCCTTTATTTTTTTTTTTTTTTTTGTATTTCGACAAACACATTTATATGCATACGTATGCTATACATGCATATTCATGCAAATGTACTACTTAAACACATGTATTGCCTTTTTTTCGGCGGCCATATTTGCGAATACTTGTACCGATTACCCCATCATCTGCATTCATTCAATATGCCCGATAAGCTCACGTACGAGGGACCTATAGAAACGCATACAATTTGTATGTTGTCTGTGTATGTGAACATGTTTTTTCTTATATGCGTTGACTTCATTTAAGAAGGTTAGTGTAACAAAACAGCAAAATGGTTTATTAAGTAAGTAAATGAGGCATTGGAAGAATTTATCGTTATAGTAGAGAAAATGAAATGCAGAAAATAACTTTCCTTAGAAATAAACTTAAACAAGTAAGAAAACATTTGTGGGACGCGGTATTCAATATGATGATGATCTATGCGAAAATATCTTACAAATGAATAGAATTTCTTTGCTGACTTTGTTGCAACTACAAAAGTTGATCTAATTTCTGTATTGCTGCTTTACTGTAAATCTTCCAGTGTTTGCGAACATGTTGTTTAACTTTGCAAGGTGTTCAAGAAGACAATAATATATAAATATGGTGTACAAAAATTTGTTTCATAATAAGAAAAACGTTTACATTTCAAAAGATATTAAAAAGAAGAAAAAATGAAAAATTCCACAAAAAGTAATCACGAAAAAAAACTAAAAATATTGAATATTTAAAACACCAAATGAAAACAAGCATAAGAATATATTCATGGAACCTATAATAATGTCGGGCAGGTTTTTAATCACAAAATTTATAACTTCAGAACCAAATACTAATATTCGGATATTGTTATGCTGCAAAATAAAATAAAAGAAAAGAAAACAACAACAGCCACACAATAAAAGATAGTCGTTAATGTCGGAGATGAAGAGTTTCTCAACTCCACTAAAGAAAATAAGCGTATACTACACTTGTCGTCGGTTATGTAATTGTGAGAACTACTTAAGTAATGGTACAAATAACTATAGATTTGGCTATCAGATCACCATGAAAAACGCACCTGCTTCCACGTTTGTGTATCTAGCAAGGTCATTAAAATTGTAAGAATAGTCGCTTATACATAGCATGACGGGTACGTCAACATCAAATCGGAATTTTTGTATAAAGATATTTTGCCAATCGCTAAGTTTCACAGTCCGGGCAAAATCCGGTTTCATATTTACGTACCTTGGAAGGTCAGAAGATCAAAAGTTAGTTCTGAGATTAAAGGGGAACCTTAAATAAACTTCTTTCTCTTTGGTCATTCAAAAGGTCAGGCCATCAAAGGTTAGTTCTGAGATTAACGGGAAGCCCTAAATATATTCCTTTCGTTAATTGAGACACTCTTTGTTCCAAAAGCTATAGACTTAATATTTTTTTGATCCACTGAAGTTACAGAATATCTATTACTCTAATGAGCGATTTGTGAGTTATTGTTTTTTCACTTATAAGGTCAATTACTTCAACATTTTGCTGGTAGCTCTTAAAACTCTTTAGTCAGAACATACGTTAAACGGCCTTTTTATTCCATCCCCATAATGATGGGTATCCACGATTCAGTTTTTAACCTTTATTTCACTTCACTCATTTTATGTGAAATGTTTATATATCTGTCAGCTATATACATATATATATGTATATATATACATATACAAAAGCTTACAAGTATTCGCTTGTTATTGGCCATTGCTAAGCATCAGGAGGAGCTGATACACGTTATTTCCTCCTTTTAGTTCAGTTCAATTTCATTGATGTGTACGTATGAAAGTAGGAACATGAAGATTCCAAAAATGAGTTTATGTTGTTGCTTTTTGCTACAATTGCTGACGACGACGAGCACAACGCCCAATGCAACAATGATAATGATGACGATGATGATGATGGGTTATGGTCATACGCCTAATTATAGTGGCTGTCAAATTCTAAATGAAAAGTTTTACTTTAATTTCAAATACTGTAGTTAGCCTAAACTCTGCGAGCGCAAGGGACCGAACTCTTGCAAACGCACACACTTATGTATTGTGTTTAATTGTTACAAAGAATTCAGGAATGGGCACACAATAGTTCGGGAGTGTTGGTGAAAGAGACAAGATTGTATTTCATCATTTCATTTCTAATACGCACATGTACGTATCATTCGTATATATGCAGCGCAAACATCTAAGAATGACTTAGGCATACTTGTCTGTTTATACGGGCTTCAATTTAGTATTTTCCTTATAAACAAATACAGTCACATTATTCGTCTACATTAACAACGTGCCAGCTATCATTAATTTTATTTTTTTCTACAGTATTTCAAAACAATCTGTCTTCTAAATTGGTGGCCCTAAGAACAGTAAAAGTTTGGACATTTCGGTTATAGAAGCAAAAGAAGCACATATAACGTAAGCGCCTAAAAAATGTATTTTTCTAAAGCATAATTGAAGAGAAAAACTTACCGCTTGCACTCGTGCCGTAATTGTCTAGAAAAAGAAATTAAAAAAGAAATTGTTAAAAATATTGTAATAATGTATATAAAAATTACATAAAAAATATATAAAAAACGAAGAAATTCTTTTGAAAACAGGTGTCTTATCAAAGTTTAAGCTCTTCTCTCACTTTCTGTTCCATTTTTTCCCAAACCATAAATTTCATTCCAAATGAAATCACACACCAGAAAAAATAATAAAAACAAAAATATATATATATATATGTGTTTTCTTTTTTTTTTTTTTTTTTTTTTGCTTTTAATTTTCATAGTGCTCTACACCACTTGCGGTACATATTGTACGAATTGTAGAAGAGCTCAAGATTCATTACACCGACCGATTCAGGATCAAGTTCCAAGCATGTCCGTCTGTTCTTCCGTGACGAAAATAATGTGCAATTTCGAGTGTACTAAAACGAATGAAGTGGTGCAAGGTATCTAACGGTCGGCCTTGCCAGACTGTAATGCGCTTACTTGTTTTTTTCTTTCTTTTTCTCTTAAATACTTATTTGCTTGCCATCAATCAAATCTTATGTAAGTGTGTGTGGATTTGATGTCCAAACTATTTTTGGATGGGATGGATGTCGGACTACAAGAAATTCTCACATATCAATACGAGATTTCGAAAGATTGAAGAAAGGAAACAAATAGAAAAACAAAAGGCAAACAAACCAAGGTGAGTGAATGCACGTAGTGTATATATTTTTCCCCCAAAAAAATTTCTATAATTATGAATGAGTCATTGCTCATGTTGTTCAGCATTTTTATAGATGAAATATTGAAATATTTTCTCTCCTTCCCCATGAATAATGGACAAAAGGCGTTTATTTGATAACCTAACGGTTTCTTTTAAAAACAAGAAAGAAATTACATTGGGCTTAGTTCGAAACCATTAATACCCATTGATATTAGCTTGTATGTGGTACTTGAATGCAAAATAGAAGCGAAAGCATAGACCGACATTGATGATATCGGTGTCTTTATTAATAGAAAAAAAGAAATGTTTCGAGCTCGTAAGCTTGATTTTGAAACGTCACCCTACAAACAGACTTACGTGGCTTGATCGATTTGGTTTTTCAGGCCACACTTACCACATTTCATATTTTACTTCTGCGTATTATAAATGTTTGGATATGTATGAACAAGTGAAAATTCTACAGTGAGCCACGGCTCGCCATTAAATAGCCTGCACCACTCTAGAGTTATTCTTATAATGATTCTTCAAAATAGGGCTTTATATGGAAAGTATGCGAAGAAGTGGCTCGGTCTGAATCATTTCTACGCAGGCTAAACCCTATATCCCTAATATTGCGGCCTTTAGGTTGATCAAAAGAAAATAAGACGGACAGACAAGCTTAGTTTGATTCGAAAACGGCTTTGAATCGATCGGCGCATTAGAACATGGATCTGTCCCAACCCTTTCTTGGTGCTGCCACATTATTCTGAAACATATGGTGTAATAAACGATGGGTCTATCTCAAGGTGTTCTGGGTATTACCCACATCAGTACAAATTTAATATACGCTATAACAAAAGTTAGCGCAAAGTACTATTTTAACTGGGTTTCGATCCGACCTTGATCACTTTTGCCCGCACTCTTCTGCTAAAGAGAGGTTTACGTTTTCCGCTAACGCAGCATTAGACTTTAGCAAAAGTATACAATAGCAACCGAACTCTTTATTAATTATCATAATAATATAAGCATGAAATACACGAAACACACACATTTATACTACCAAAATAATTGTTTCAAACGTTACCCTATAAAGAAAGCCAAGAATATTTACATTTAAGAGGAACATGGTGTTTATTACATTTGTCACTTGGTTTACCTGTTTCAGCAAATATTTAACATTAGAAACCGATCAGGATTTGCTTTAATTTTTCCAACATTGCGAGTCTTGTCGACTAAACTAAACGAACAAAGCAACCGATAGAGATATGACCAGGAAGATAGCAAACGAACATATAGGCAAACGTGCGACTAAGCAGACAGGCAGACGGACAAACAGGCGAGATAACTTTCCCCAACCAGAACTCTTTTAACTTTTCCTGTCTGTGGCTAATTTCTTTACGAATTAAAGACAAAAAAAAAAAAATCAAAAAAGAACTGAAACCATTTATAGTTTTTTTTTTTTCTACGCTAACCAATCGAAAATTATTATGCATTTCATCACTTGGCCTCTAAGCGAATTGTGAAAATTGTTTTCTTTTATGAAAAACCACGGGTACGCATACATAGTCACGGACACACAAACACAGGCGAGTGGCCGTAATATATAATAATAATAATAATAATAACAATTGATATAAAATGCATATAGGGAGAGAGAAAGAAAGAGAAAGAAAGAGAGGGCCAAACCCATTTTCAAGGCTGCACAAAAATATAAACAAAACATTAAATATGACCTTCTACGAGTGCATGCATGTACGTGTATACGTATGCATTGCAAATGATATGATTATACGACGTGTGAATGTGTTTGCATAGACATAAAATACTGTCAACTTTCTTGTTATCTTTAGCTTCTTGAGTTTCATTATTTGTTTGTATTTAAAATTGTTTGAGGAATGGTTAAGCTGAGTGAAGTTAAGTTAGCTGACTGGCTGGTTGGTTGGCTGGTTAACTGGCTGACTGAGTGACTGGCTAAGAGTATATGTTTTACTAATTTTGCATACCAAAATAAAAGCATACGTTACGATGAGCATTTGTACATATATATATATGTATATATACTTAGATGAGCGTACGCAGTTAAATAAAATGCCAAATAGGCGCGATGCAGTATGCATTTTAATAAACGTTCACATATGATGTGTGATGATGATGACAATGAAGAGTTTCAAATGTTTGACGCTGTTAATAATGATGATGACATTCTTGAATGACGGTTAGGTAAGTGCTCGACTCGAGTCATTGCGTGGCTTAGGCCACGGCTTGATATGGTAATGCATCTTTTATTTTTCTCTTTGATTTTTTATTGCATATACTAAAAAGTATTGAGCCTCGAAATATTGGAATTTTCTACAAATCTAATCTGAAGTTATTATGAATCTAGAAATGATCGAATTGATTGTACGATATTTTAAAATTTTATTGCCACAAACGAAATGAGTACAGAATAGATCTATAAGGAAACATTTTTTCATGTGCCACTATCAACAACTTTCGTTGAAAATAACTCATTCTTTGTCAGAATATATTGACTTCCATGTTATAGTCAAGATAGAAAGTTGATCGTTTTCTTATAGAAAACTTTCTTAAAAAATAATAGTGTATACATATATAATATATATAAATATATATAAATAAAATATATAAATAAAATAATAGTATATACATATATATATATATATATATATATATATATGTATATAAGATTCAGGGCGTGTATAACCCAAATGCTTGGAAAAATGGAAAGCGACGTATCGGCCAAAAAAGTGTTCCTTTGACAATATTTTTGGATAAAAGAAACAGGTTCAACAGGTTATTACCAAATTATTTTGGAAAAACGGCAACACCGTAAACATTGTCGCAAGGCGCCCTCATAGCTTAAAGAGGGAAACGCTGACTTCTTCAAGTTCGGCCGATGCATATCAAAAGTTATGGTCCCAATAAATATACGCAAACTAATTTGATTAATGAATCGGTATTGAATCCTAATGAACCAGTTGACGACGAGCAGGAAAAGAATTTTCGATGATACCTTTTTTGCAATAATATTAAGATACAAATGAGAGAAGCTGCGCAGTTAGTGACAAAGTTTCCATAAGCAATTGAGACGTTTATTCTGAGCTTTTGGTACAAGTGGAAAAGCATCCGGCATCGTAGGTGATCGTCGCCCAACGACACATAAGATTCTATGCTTAACAGGCAATAATCGATATAGAACGAAACGATTCAGAAGTGGGACCAACGCTTTTTAACAGAAATCTAAAGCACTTGTGATATGCATTAAGAGCGTTTCTCTAAAAATTGAAAAAAGTTATTTACCACCTCTTAATATAATACATCCATCATATACATCCATGATGACTTCATCAAACTGACATTGGTTTCAATCTGCAAAGATCTTCCCATAGTTGTTATAACGCTTCATAGAAGCGTCTTTTAAAGCTATGTCTAAGGTAAGCGTACATTCGAGTTCCAACTATAGGAATACCAGTACATTGGGGCTTTTGCTACTTTCAGAAAAATGGCGGAAATTCAATTGACTCATATGCGATTTCATAACATTGTTGCTTATTAGCTGAAAATTTATATTCAATTAAGTTCCACGCGGCTTAATACTTTTTATGCCGTTGTTCGTGGTTAGTGGGTCTGTACAAAAAATCAATTAAGCAAACAATAAACGTAACGAGTTCTTTTTGAAAAAAAGAAAAAAATAAAAATAAAGACAAGAAAAACTTAAAGGCAGTGACACACACGTATTTCATTTAAAGCATCTTAGAATATTAAAATGGGATCAAAATGCGTAAATTCGTTTGTCTTACTAGTGTTTTTGTTGTTGTCATGGTTGTTAATTTTTTTAACAATTTTAGTATGCTACCAATGTCGTTAGCACACAAAGCAACCAAACGAACCGTGTTGCACTCCATAAGAATAAAAAAAAAAATTTAAAACAATGTTCAAGTTTTGTTAAACACGAAGCGTTTTCCACAGATCAGTTTAATGAGAAGTAGACGAAAACAATAACAAAAAAAAAAAAAAAAAAAAAAAATGTAAAAAATTAACCAAAAGCAGAAAACGAAACGATTTCAAAATTATTTTAGGACATACAGGATTTTCAACAATGAAAATTAGTGCGACGATTAACTTTAACAGCACTCGCGTCTCTAGCTGCCTCTCAATCCCCCTATTAAATTGAAACTGGAGTGAGGGGAGCGTAAAATTAAAGCTTAAGCTTAAAAATTCTGTATAAGTTGAGGTAACAACAACTATACGATTTACTTTATATTATAACTGGCTTTTTATTACTGTACCGCTTGTTGGTTTTTAAGACGATTATTTATGAACTGCAAGCCAAGTGTCATGAAATTCAGGCTTAATGCAAGCTTGTTGCATTTTATAACCACCGTTGAGAGTTCCCTGACGAAAAGACCTTTTGAAAGAAATTCTTGTAAGCAATGAAACTAAAAACCGCTCTTCGTATCATATCTCGTATTTAAGTATGTGTATGTGCATGTGCATGTGTATGTGTGCCGTCATCATCTGCGCCTGTGCTAAGGTGTATTGTGTTTACAATCGTGTATCAATGCATGTTCAATAACTTAAATGACAAAGAAATCAAAATGAATGAAAGTCTTAAGATCAGACCTCATGAAGAGTATTTTTAATTTCCTTTAGTAAGAAAAATGAAAAAAAAAAAAATAACGCAAAAAACGCACAAAAAACTAAGTTTAAAGATCTAAAGGCTTATGGACTTTTTTTTTTAAGGCTCACAATCTTTTTATCCCCAAGTGACTTTAAGGTGTGTAGTTGGAATTTTTAGTTATTCGTTTTGTAGAAGAGATATTTTTGTTGTTGTTTTATCTTTGTTTCTTTTTTTTTTTTTTTTTTTCTTTTGCAACCAACAGTTTTTTTTGCTAATTCCAAAACACATATATATATATATACATATACATTTCTTAAGACTTAATGTGTCTTTGCGATTTTTAAAAATCTTAAGCTCAGCTTCATCATTATCATCGTCGTCATCATCAACAGCAACATCTTCAGCATCAGCATCAGCTTCGGCATCGCAATCGTCATTATCCAATAACAACAACAGCAATTTAAGCATTTGGTCTATAGCCCAAAAGGCCATCTACACATCTATCCATCCATTCAAGCATCGTCATCCCAAACACCAAAATGTATTTGAGTCGTTTTAAATTGTTGTTGTCGTTGATGTTGTTGGTGTTTTATGCTTTTTTTTTTGTTTTTTCTCTCTCCGTTTTTAGGCTTTGGTGGTGGTGATTCGTGTTGATCATCTTCAACATCATCAACATCGCCACAACGACATATCGCATTTCATTGAAGCGCGAAATTATTATGCCTAGTTGGGGATTTTGTTAACAGAGTGAATACCAGCACAAAAAAATTTTTAAGATTTTTTTTTTTTTTAATTCACAAAAAATATATAGATATATACAAGTATACAAAAACCCTAAGCAACAAAATAAGCTTCAAGAATATTATAAAAAAAAAAAAACAACAACAACAACAGCAAAATCCAAAAATAAGATAAATAAATAAATAAAACAAAATATTTTTACTTCGGTAAAACTGAATTTATGAGATAACGTAAAAAATAAAATAAAAAAAAAAACAAACAAAAAGCAGGAACCGACAAAACAGTTTGGGAAAAAAAATTGCAAACATATATATATTATAGACATATGTAGGTATATATTGCTTATACCTATAAGCATTGGAGTGATCCCTACGTCTTTTAGTGGAGACATCCTCCTCTCTCGCCTTTAAATAAGATTAAATGAATTTAATGAATTTTCAAAGAGAAAATTATTTGAAAATTTGTAAGTGATGCCTAGTTGCAGTTGAAAACTGAATATTGTCCATGAGTTATCAGCAAAAGCATGCCGAAGTATTTTTGGCAAGCACAACACTCACGACAATAGGTCGTGCCATAAAAACAATTCTTTCACTGACTTGATCTAAGTTCTTCAAGTACTCAACCTGCCTGCTATACCTCTTCTTATTAATGTGGATTACCGTGGATTAAAATGGATTTTGCTCAAAAATTACTTTTAAAAGCTTGTAGGCGAAGGCAGAAAGACGGACGGATCGACTTTTAAAGTCATATCTCCAAGAAGCAACTTGACAATCCAATTTCTAATCGACCAATCGTTTATTAGACCTTTCCTCAGCTTCCGCCTTTACGCTATTGCTTTGTTTGAATTCGCAAAGCAATATGTGACAAATATTGGCACTATTTCGCTGCATCTTAGTGAGGTTATGAACACCACAGTTTAATAAAACATGCCTCAAACAAGACACTTGTCAGAAGATTACATGAACTGTTATCTGTTTAGTGGAAGCAAAGATTCGTTTGCCTCACAAATTACAAACAGAGAGATTGTACCTACCATGTATCCAAGACCTATACCCATATATAATACGTTCGCGCGATCAACTAAAGCATACGCTTTTCAAAGCAAATGAGCCGTTACTTTTGAAAGTGGAATAAATCGCTTTTCATTTTCGCATTTTCATAATTTCTCCGATTACTAGAAGACATTTATGCTGAATTGATTTAAACAATTATTTGTATTAATTTGTTTAACTGACAGCGTCAACGATTGGAACATAGAGACGGGAAATCGGGTTTTCCCAAAGATTTTTACGCAAACGTCTTACTACATAAAACGGAATAATAGCAATCAAGAGATGGTAACTATCATCCTAGAATAGCTTACTTCGTTTGAAACGAAAACATATCGGAGTACGAAGAACAAAAGAAAGAATTCCTTTAACTCCAACTGAATAAACACCGATTGAATTAAGGATAAAGTTTTTGGAATTTTACGAAAGAATCCCACAATATCTAGCAGAAAATCTTACTTGGAAGCTGCTACCAAGAGAACAAGGCGGTCAGATGAAGATTTATGCAGTAAGCTCCGTAGTTATATCTACGCCAGAGAAGCTGCTACCAAGAGTACAAGGTGATCAAATCAAGATTGGAAGAGTTCGCGATGCAGTAAACTCCGTAGTTATATCTACGCCAGAGAAGCTGCTACCAAGAGTACAAGGCGATCAGATCAAGATTGAAAGAGTTGGCGATGCAGTAAGCTCCGTAGTTATAACTACGCCAGAGAATCTTATTTTGAAGCTGCTACCAAGAGTACAAGGCAATCACACGAAGATTGAAAGAGTTGGCGATGCAGTAAGCTCCGTCGTCTTCACATATCTTCTTGATAAACGCAGTTAAAAACTCAACTTTGAATTTTGAAGAACAATTCTGTTTTGCATTTGGTCTGCGAGGGCTGCAGTTAATTTATTGCACTCGAGACGTGTTTAATAAGATTCTGAGGTCACGTTCGAAAGATCGCTTAAAATTTCTCTCTTCCGATATCCGTTTCCTTAAATAACATGGTAATTAAAAGTGCGACAAGGAAAATCAATAAACACTAGCGTTCTTAAGACTGAGACCACAACACCTGTCGAACTCTATTGTCCATTCAGTCTCACAGTCTTCACGATTCAGTCTAAAGGATTTTTGGATTTCCTTTAGGATCAAAAAATTGTCCAATATTTCTCACATTCTGTAACCATACGACGAACTAATGTGTTGAGTTTGATTATCGTCTTTGCTTTCCTCTAGAAGACCACTTTAGAAGGTTAGCTTGAAAAGCTATGGTGTTAGCTTGGGAAGTGCTTTAATGCTAGGCATTATATTTCTTGATAGTTATTTTCCATTTCAAATGCAAGTAAGATGCAGTTTATTGACTTCTTTTTTAGCGACATTGAAAACGTCATAATGATAGTATAAATCGTCGCTGGTTATCCTTCGGGGCGGCGTGGTATTGCTTTTCATTTAAGTGAACTCTTATGCCCCCGCTACATGACTCCTTTATATGTTTATGTACATAAGTGTGTCTTTTTTATTTTCTTTATTTTGTGTTTGTATGTAAATATGTTGGATATTAAGTCTCTGGCTAACTAACTGACTGGCATAGTTCAGTATGTGGGTATCTGTGAATCACATTCTTCAACATACAATGTAGTAATGAAACAACAATAACTAAAAAAGAAAGAAACCGACCATTATTGACCATTCAGTTGTATGTTGAATGTAGGCATATGACCGCCTGTCTGTCTGCCCGTCTACCTTAAATTTTCTGAATTTTAATATTGTTTTTACCGACTTGAGTTCAAAAACCAAATTTTTTTTCTTAACGGCGTCTATATGTAGTTTTTTTTTTCTTGTAAACTTTTTCTTTGTACTCCTTCTACCTCTTATGTACACATATTCGTGCTTTCATTGCAATATGTTACGTATATCGAAGTTGGTTAGTTTACAATCATTTTGTTGTTGCAAGCACAAAAATGGCGTTACACTGTATGCACATGCAATAGCAGCAACGACAACAACAACAATAACAACAACAACAGACCAACATAAACTACCACCGACGCTTAGGTTAAATGAAAATACTGTGGCTGCTGTTGCTTGCTGCATTACGGCTCTTTGTCCGACAACATCCTACATTTAGCAGCAACTCTATTTTGTTGCTGTAGTTGTTGTAGTTGTTGTTATTGTTTTTATGTTTGTATGTAGATTCTCGCTATACTCTAACAATTCTTTTGTGAAAGAAATCAAGCAAAAATCAAAGCCTTTTTGCCGCCCATTCGCTGATGATGACGTCGTCTATAAGTTGATGTGTGTGTGTGTATGTGTGTGTGTGTGTGTGCCTGTGTATGTGTTTTCTTTTACTCTTCCTTCTAAAAGTGCTTTACTGTTTCCACTTTTTTTTTTTTTTTCTTCATCTTCTTTATAAAAGATCATGAAATTCATGGTTAAAACTTCAAGTGCAACATCATTTTGAGAAGTTGCCACAACAACACAACACTCCAACAGTATGCACAATGTGGGTACTAATGGTGTGGAAATGTTCGTCTATGCATTTTTATTTTTATTTCTGTTACTATGCCTAGGTTCAATTTATGAAAAAACAAAAAAAAAAAAACAAGAAAACAAAAAAAAAAAACATTGGGCATTCAATAAAAATTGGCAGACGTTATGTCTGTTAAAATTTGTAGAGTTGTTTAGAAGACAACGGGAAAGGAAACGATTTATTTGCATATGACTCTTTAAAAACGATTTGAAACGAAACACTTTAGTGGAAATTCGCTAATTTGAGAAGATTGGAAATATTTCAAGTACAAGTAAGTACTTACCGGGACTACCTAGGAAGACAGAGGAATATAATCGCCTTGAGGCATCGGCATTTCTAGTATCGGCAGGTGATGACCATTCTCTTCGACACCATCGACCTGGAATAAGAATGTTTTGATAAAAATTTAGTTAAAATGTTTTTGTTTTATTTATTTTTTTTAAATTAATTAAAAAATAAAAACATAAGAAATAAAAAAAGAGGAATTCAAGCAAAGTTTAGTATAATATTAGAAAAGCAAAGTTAACACTCCGATGACTACGATGCGAATTTGCATGGATGCCCTTTACTTATGTCAAAAATCGAGTCACTCCTTTCTATATATCAATCACTTTTCGATAGTGCTCAGTGTGGACAGAGATTAGTGCACCCGCACGTTTTTAATCACTTATAACGATTGAATGCAAGTACATGCGGACCGTCTTCAGCCGATAGTTTTTATTTAACCAGCCACAGATGTGTTTTTGTACTGACACCAGCTGGACTAACAAACCATCACAAAATTGAAATTGAATTGAGCTCTTGAATAGTGACGCCCCGAACTAGCATTAAAGAGAAGTATAATTAACCAATTCTAGAATACAGATGGGATCATGCCTATTGACACGATCAAGGCATAGTCGATCAATGTAATTTTCACTTTAGACCAGGAAGCAGTTTATTAATGTTTCTCTTAAATAAATTTGAGATAATAAAACCGTTTAGACAGTGCGCAAGCACTTCTCATTCAATCTGAATACATAATACTAAGTTACGCCGTTATGAACATAGTAAAATCACTTCAGAAGTTCATTTACTGTAGAGAAGAAGTGGAATTTACCCATTTATAATGTCTAAATGTTCGTACATTTATCAATTGTACGCTTTAATTACCCACTACTTTTCATGGAAAATCATTTTTCACTCACTTTGATCGGACTTCGCTGAACTTTTTCTTTAACACCGCTGGGAAGCCAAGGGGGTATATGTCAACTTTGCGCAATTATGCATCTTAAAATGAAAACAGGTGGGAATGTTATAAGTGGGCAAAGCCGACCATTAAATGGTTTACATCACGTCGCCTAATGCGGTTCATTACTTTTATTTTTGTATACCAAAAAATGTATCTTGTTCCCAAGTAAAAGTACACTCGCTTTCGCTGAGAATTCTTTCATGATGTGGCGTCCAAAAGGTAGCCCCTTATTAAGTGCTCTCGGCACCCGGGCATGTACTCATTGACGCTTGCAATTAACTAACGTTTTGTCTATTATCGCATTTAATAATTTTTAGAATTTTTAATATTTTCATCAACAATTTATGATTTATATCACGTATCATTCGCATCGTTTCGTTTAATAGATTTAGCGGAAATATGAAAATAATTTACGTATAAAGATTCCTAATGAACTGCTCTAGACACACCTTCAGTTGATAAGAAAATATATTTACAATAGATATTCTAACCTAACGAAAGTTTATACTCAAATCACTCCTACTCCCACACTAGAAAACTTACTTAATGACCTTTCGATTGATTGGAGGAGGCCATTTTACCGTAGCTAATAAGGAAACCTCTCCGTTGTTAAGCCCATAATTACGATCATTTAGAATTACGTTTAGAGTCTATTTGGCAGGAAATTGTTGCATAAAGATTCTGCGATAATAAAACGTCATTACATGGTTTATCGATTGCCTTCTTTTATGGTTTACATACAACAATAAAAAAAAAAAACACAAAAACATGTTTATTAGTTTTCCAGTTGTTCACCTTTCCGAGTGTTTGAGAAGAAACCCCACAAAAGTATTTTGAAATTTAATTTCTTTCTAACGAAATTTACAGCGCAAGCAATTTTATGTTTAAAAGAAAAGATCGAATAAATTCCGTTTGCAAGAAATTCCAAAAAAAAAAATCAAAAATGTTTTGTTTGCCTTAAGTCGACTACTTTAAATCCTTTCGCTATAAACCATCGGTATTAAATGCATCGATTAAAAATAATGTTTAATAATTTGCTTTAAAGATTTTCTGATGCTCATCAACGCACTTGTGCGTTATAATCCATTACGCGATGTATTAGACGCATATGGTGATTGCTAGACACATATTGGACGCGTACTACAAGATATCTTCGACCATTTATATGGTGTATGTATTGCCAATAAATTTTCGTAGTTTTTTGTCGCTCATTCCAAGTTCCATTCAAATATTTTATGTCTTATGAGTACTGACTCTAATCTGCTTAAACGAACGGCGAGTTGTCTTTCAAATTGAGAATGGGGGCACTTTACAGTTTTCATACGGCAAACAGATGTAGAGGCGGACCTATATAAAATATATAATAAATAAATTCGTGTGTTTCGACGCCATCTCTTATACATCTATCAAGTTGTCATGCTTTAATACGTGCTACCCATTTCAAGCAACGGTGTACGGATGTAAAAGCACTTAGCTATCCTTGAGGACGTAGGACGCATATGGAAGACCTTCAACCTATATAGTTAAGTCTTACGACTGACCAAGAAGCTGATTGCGATGAAAAACTAAAAGAGGGCAGCAATTTTATTAAAAAGTTTAGGGCAAACAACACTACTATCATATTTGCAGCTATTTCCGTTGTTGTTGTTTAATTCCAAATGACGTTAATAATAATTTATTTTATAACCTTAACGGCGCATAAAAACAATTTTAATAACAAGTGGTAATATTAGATTTTCTTCTCTCTTGTTGCTGCTGTTAATGCTGCCGCTGCTGCGGTTTTTTTATCTTCTTTTTCTTCTTCTGCCTCATCTTTTTCCTCAAACTTATTCAGGGGTTTTTTTTTTTTTTTTTTAGGTAACCCCTCGATATATATCGCAACACACCTTTATATGAATGAAAAGAACAGCGAGAGAGAAAAAGTAAAAAAAAAAAAAAAATATAGCAAAAATCTTTTGTTTAACGTTTACATTATTTTCGTCAGCAATTCTTCGGTGAATAGCTCTTAATGGCCAATTTTCTTGGGTATAATGTGCGTATTAAATTTGATGTTTTTGTGGGGTGTTTATTAACGCAACTCAACCAAACTCACGAAATGAAAGAGCAAAGCAAAAAAAATAAAAATAAAAAAACGATTTTCTGTTTTATTTTTAAGTTCAACTACTGCTACCTCCCCCACAGAAAAGCACAAATTGTAAAACATGCGAATGACCGGACTAACCTTAAAAATTAGAAAACCAAGTGTGAATTATGGGTGTTCAACTTATTGCCTGAGAGTGGTAGACATATTAATTACATAAATTTTAATTACACATTAGAATAGGAGAAGTTAATGAAAATTTAATAATAAAGCGAAGAGATTCAAAGATTTTTATTCATCCTTTACGGATTTGTCGATCAAAGGAAAGGCAAATAGGAAAAACCTCACGAAAATCCTTTCTAAAGCACTCGAATTTTAAAGGCAAAGCTAGAAAACGACTTAGCCATCCATGTATATTAAAATATCGCGCTTATGTGAAGAGATAGAATTTAGCTAAAATTGGCTTGTCATGTCAGAATGAATAAAATATATATATATACATGTATATTATTAAAACTTATCAAGCAAATCAGCCAATTTTAGAGTTCTCCAGGCTCATATAAATTTGAAGACAAAAACTTTGTGGATACAATTTATAGAATCCTATACCAAACTTTATACTGTCCGCTAGATATTAATTGCAAAACGTTCCTTAAAAATAGTAGGCTCTTAGGTGTATGCTATTTAGAACGATAGAAACGAAGACTACAATGAAATCGCAAAATTGACTAAGAGACAAAAAGGACGAGCTCTAGCACATTAAAGGAAAAGGGGATATTTAACCTTGACTGCACTGCACTCGTCATTACTTCGGCCATTGATTAGGAAGTCCCTTCTCGAATTGACGAATATTCTCTCGGACGCAATCTTTTCCTGTCGGAAGATATAATATACACTTATTATAAAAGACGTATATACTTATAGTAAACATTCATTTACAATTTTAGTGGTCTATAACAAAATAATTTTAAAAAATTAATAAAAATTGTGCATTCAATGGAATTCAGGATTCTGCGTAGCTTCTATTTTACTTATACCAGCTTCTTAAGCTGGTTATTTTAAGCTTTCTTTCTCACAACTCAACGCAATGTTGATCCAGTCCCATATACCATTTAGCTGATTTACGAACTACAGTCGTTTCAGTCATTCTCTTATTGCACTAAATTACTTTATCTCGTCATTTGTTTTGTTGCTAAATCAGATAATGCTTTTACTAATCTTGACTTTTTCATAAACTATCAACGATACTTTCCCACGCAAATGGCATTTATGTGTACACATTCTATAAATACTTTATTATCTTGATATGATTATTTAATTCTACCCAATAATTATTCCATTTAGAGGTGAGACGTTTTCAGGAAATGTAAATTTATGTACATTTCACACATACGTTCACTTTTGTCAGTCCACTAAGTGGCGTTAAGAGTAAATTTAAGAATTATTTAACTTATTCCAACGCTATTTCAATTAAAGAAGCACTGATTCTTTCGAGGTGCTTTCGTCATCGAAGCTAAATTTGCAGCAACGAGGAAAGTTTCGTTCACTTTTGAATATTTTTCAAATCTCGGCTAAATTTGTGTATGATAAACTTTAGCTTCTTTCAACTTTACCCATGTGATCAAGGTAAGCGGGATCATTAATAGAAATAATATCTGCTTAACAACTTATTATTAATTAGGACAGACAAACTTTTCGACGATATCTATAAGTTCTGCAATCTTTTCAAAGTCTTTGTTGTGTTTTTTCGAAGGTAATACAGTGTCTATAGGCCGTGATCCCGTGAAGGGATCATGCCTATTTTCAGATATATTCCAGGCTAAGTAGCAAAAAAAGCTCTATATTTTTTGGGAAACCATTAAGAATTTCATTGGCCGACAAAGGAATAAAAAAGTTCCTGAAGCCTGGCTTGGTTTTACCTGTTTTTTAGCTGGTAAGAATCGTCTTTCGGTAAGATGAACTCCATTATTCAATATAATCTTTATGCCGGTTTCGTATGTGAACCTGTTACGTAGCAGACTACTTGTAATCTACGAACCGTTTGAATAATAACGGTTTGAAATATTTTCCCGAAATCCGCACTTCATTTTACGTTATTTACTAAAAACAACTTAAGCTTAAGTTTTTCATATATTTGTTTCACTCTAACACTATGCACCACACAACTGTTTTTAAAATAAATCTTTGTATGAAAGCAGAAGCAAATAAGAAAAATATTAGGAATGTATGACAAATACATAAATTTGTGCGTGCACGAGCGTGTACAAAGCTTGAGTATACATAAGAATTAAGACTTTTGATAATAGTATTTTTTGGTCTTTTTATATAAAAATCATTATCATGTGGCAGACATGGGAGACTAGAGAATACACTTAAATTGATGTTATTATAGTTTCTTTTATTTTTTCTTTCATTATTTTTTTATGCTTTTGCTAATAGACTCACGGTCACGACCCCCAAAAGAAAACTGTTTCGCACATAAATCTTAATAATTTTTATTTCGTGTGTATGATTTTTTGCCTCTTAGCTTTTTTTTGTTCTTTTTTCTTTCCTTTTTTTTTCTTGCGTCCACATGAGTAGTAGTAAAATAAAAATTATGGATTTTTTAAAGCTGGCTGCCAAACAGTCTACGAGATTTCTACTAAAATATGCTCAGTCGCATACATTGTTTGCAGTTCCGATTTTCTCTCTTGACATTACTTTACCAATGCGAGCGTAAAATGAAGTTAATGCAGAGAAGTTGAGTCCTTACGTTGAATGAAGACTCAAAGCGAATTCGCGTATGTTAACATAAGTAAGTAAGAGAGACTCTAGTCGAAGAGATGAGTATTGAGTGAAATATTTCCCCTTTTTTTTATTTTTAAAGCTCTTTTGAAGTAAAACCCTAAGAGTACAGTAAGTGCTACTGCAAGTGTTTCAAATAAAAGAGCTTCAAAGAAAGAGAATGTACGTTGCGAAGAGAGCAATCCATTGAGAGGAGTTTTGCACTTGTTTTTTTTTTTCATTCTTAATGAAATATGAAAACAAAGTATAAATCATTTTTAGTTAGTAATATTTCGGTTGAAGTAAATAAAATAATTTTAGTAATAGATTCGAAATATTGTATTAAAAAAAGAGAGCATTCTTTTCTTTCTAATCTATGTACGAAATTGTAGATTATTTAGTAAAATTTGTTCGTTTACATATTTTTAAAATATTTTCCTCCTCCGTAGTGTTTGTCAATTTTTTATTTTAACACTTTCTTGATGGTTATAAAAAAAAAGGGGTGGAGTATCTTTGTTAAGTTTTCTCGCTAAAAGACAAGTTGTAGAGGGTTTTCTTAAGTCCATATACATAATCTTACACATTTATATGCATGTAGGCATGCAATATATACATATATGTATACAACTATTCATACGTACATCTTGCTCATTTCATTGCTTAATTGAGCAATTTTACGCTGCTTGCATCATTCATTCAATATTCAGCTATACATAAAACATACAGCACAAAGTTGAACAAATAACTGAAAAAATTTAAAATAAAATAAATGCCGACGCTAAAATTCTGTGACTGCCATGTTTCTTTTTCGTTTTTTAAAGAAACTTAAAATATTAATTTAAAAAAACAAAAGGAAAGAAAAAAAAAAAAAAAGAAAACCAGAAAACATTTTTCAAAGTTATTTTTTTAATCAACGAAATTCTTCTCTAATGTTTGATAGTCGTCTCTCTAAGTGTGTTGGTGTTTGTCTGTGCGTTATGTTTAGATAAAATTGTATTTCGAAAGTGACAGTTGAAATGATTTATCACTTTGTTGCGCTGACTGTAACACCACTCGTTGACTGAACACTTTGTCTTTCCAACACTATACGGTCGATATTGTTTTTGTTGCTATTTTACTTTTTGTTTTATTTTTATAACCACCAACACGCTGTGCAATGGCATATAAATTTTGTCTTTTTGTTCGTAACATTTACATAGGACTCAGAAATTCGATATATATCCTTCATCAGCATGAGAATCTTAAAAGATTCACTCAAGTTCCTCTGTTCGTTCGACCATGCCTCCGCTTGCTTTCTCGCATTTTAATAAGTTGAGTTTCTCGCATGTTAATACCTACGTATGGTTGCTCAGTGTAACATTCGAAATGAATTTCATCCCCAGCCAGTTACCAATGCATTCTTCCATCTATCATTGATAGCCGCCTTGTTTCAATTATTGGTTTATATTGAAGTTCAGTGTAATTATCCTCAGACCTCAGTTTCACATAGAAAATTTGGGCACGGGAAATGGATCCAACTAAAACACTCGAGTTGGCTGCAAATATTTAATAGGCTCTTGTAGACTCCTAAGCGGACAGCCAACAAACCTATACTATAGTGGGGTATTTAGGGAATATCCTTCAAGATGTATATACCTTTGCCCCTCAGTTTTCACCCTAAGAACCCGAGTGTTTGTAGTTTTTCGCAACTCCGAAAACCGATTCAATAGATGTCAGTTTTGCTATCGTTAGGCTTACTCCGTCACGTTGTTAGAGAAATATTTCTATTTGCTGTCGTCAAACTTTTTAGCG
>CCAG010002928.1:0-29324 GCA_001077435.1 Glossina morsitans morsitans
CGCTATTGACTCGCCGTCATTACTTGGAGAATAAGTTCTAATGTTCCTAACCGCTTCTCTAGGCATTTTACCTTGGTTAAGGTTAGTCATTGTAAATATAATTATGAGCTGTTTAACTCGCTCAGAGTTGTTTGCAAGAACCTGAATAGCGTCTATCACATTTTTTCATTATCGGACACTTTAAAGTCCATTAAAGCAACATTGCTTAATACACGAGATTTGCCAATGTCGTACTTAAACTAGCTCTTAATCCTAAAAAGTCACTACGATTCGAAAATTAATTGTTGTTAACTATTATCGGTTGCCAAGCTTACGCATGTTTGCGATGGCTTAGGGGTTCATTTGCAACAGGGTTCTGTACCGGTTGTGGGTGTGGCTCTGTGCTAATTGTGTACATGTCCTTTTTTCTTTTTTCTTTTTTTCTTTTTTTCCTTTTTATTTGTTTTATTGTACTTATACTAAGTTTTTTAATAATAATTAATTTAAGATTACTTTAAGAGTCATTTGAACTCGACTGTCGGTGTTTTAGTTGAGTTTCTGTATAAGTGGAATAAATAAATAAATAAATAAATAAATAAAATCAACAATATGCAGCGTTATAAAATGCTTCCTGAACCTACTTGCTCTCACAATTAAAGCTTCTTTCATTTGTTATTCCACATATTAGTAATTAAATAATTTGATGAGGCTTGCTCTACTTTAGACAGTATATCGCTTGTATTGGTACGAGGCTTACTTTCAAAGTTCTTTTTCAAGTACTCTAGTTGGTTAAGCGTAAGCTTAGATCGCTTATTGCAAACGGGCTCCTGTAAAATGTTGGTTCGATCATTCCGGGGACTAACATCTAGATCTAGTTATCTCTGTCAGAAATCTCATATGACATTTGAAAAGTGTGGACTTCGAAAACGACGCCTGTCAAAATTTCACGAGCTACAAAGAGGTTAATGCTGCTACTTTTGTTACGTACCGCTCAAAGTTACCGTCATTTGGAAAAGTATTATGAAAACTCTTCTCTATCCAAAAAAAAAAAAACAATTCATCGATAGTTTGCTAATTTTAAACGTTATCGCACGGACACTGAAGATTTTGAGCATGATGGATGCGGAAAATGAAGCAGCAAGCAGTGTATTTATTATTTTGCCTGAAAATCCTCCATATAAACGCATGCTTTAAGGAAAAAGCTTTCGATCAAATAATGAGATCAATCCGGAGAATAAAACCTATTTAGAGGATATTGACAAATCATTGCATAAAAACAGCAATGATACGTTACAGAAGTCTTAAAGCGATTGTATCGTACTTCGGCTAAATTCGGTTGATACATAAAAATGAAGTTAGTCCTGGCAATTATTGATCGACTTATTATTTACATGCATTGTTCTGTTTGCGTTTTTGCCAAAATATATTTTCCGATGAAGTAAAGGAAAATTAGCAAAATAATGATGACTATCAATTATACGCATACCGTATAAAACATACAACACTATTGTTACTAAATATCATGCAATGTGTGCGCATATCTGCTGCGAGAATACAGTGTATAAAGTATATCCTAAAAAAACGCTCGAAGGAAAAGATCCATTCCATGTACTTGAAATGCCTTAAAGAAGGCGAAAATCGAACAGGATATCATCAAGCGTTCAACAACTCTACGTAGACATGTCATATCATTCATATCCTTGTACCTCTTAAAAATCCCCTAATAATCAACAGAGATGTGGAATGGCTGAATTTCGCCTGAAATTTCTTGTCCTCGCGATTTGAAAGCAATTCTTCATCAATTTTATCATAAAATAACAATAAATTAAATTTTTTTTGGAGTAGGAGAGAGGGGAGTGGGGAAGAGTACTAATATTGTGAATCGATTTGATTCAAAATTAGTAAAAAGTTTGTTTATTATCAAAGATCTCATCACTCTTCACCTACTCACGTGTAAAGCTTACTTTTCACAAGATACCTTATGTGATAGAGAAAAGTACACCAAGTGTATGGTACAACAAGCTTAGCATTCTAGTATTTATATGTCAAAAAATTATTTGCTACCGATTTTCATCGTAAAATAAAAAAAATTAAACTCTGAAGGACATTCAATATGGGAGAGTGTTCTAGAGATTTAACATTTCCTGTCCCAATTTTCGACATTCACTTAGTGGCCTTAAATACTACTTTTTACTGATTTCTACGAGTGATATTAAAAATTGTAAATTTGTTTCGTATAACGGTTTTTGTTTTTTCAATAAAGACTTATGTGATGAGTGTCTTTAAAAATGGTTCGGTCCAAATCGTTTTCAATAGTGCTTGTCCTTGGGCCAAAACATCAGTCAGTGTCCAAAATCTAACCAAAGTATCTTGAAAATAGATTACGCACAAGAATACTCAGGTATACATGACACGCACATACGGACACACTTAAATGCAGTCAGAAAATGAATTCTGAATCGGTCTGAGTCGAGAATAAAAAATGTGTGTTGATCTCGACTTCTTCACCATCTTAGATACATCCGCACAAACGTAAAATACATACAGTTTAGTGAATAAATGAATAAGAACATTACAGTCGGGCAAGGTCGATCGAACTACGCCATTTCGCATAGCGTAGTTATTTACTCAGTTTGAAGGAAGGTCATATAGAAGGATATCTAAAACATCACTTGATTTACTTGCTAAAAATTCTATTATTTGTCAGTTTTCATTATAAAAAACTAGAAATCAGGCCATATATGTCTCTCCCCATAAATGCTTGCTTTTCATGATAATCCCTATATATGTTGGGGCCTTAAAAATAGACCTATGTGATCCAAATTCACTAATGATTAATTTTTTTGTTAAATTGCTCTTATGAACCCGTTTGTATTACAAAATATTAAAAATTAAAACTTTTCCTGAAGGACTTAGTGCTCCTGAGAAATCTTATAGAGTGTGAGGTCCAAATGATTCAAATTTGCTGTACTTAATTTTAATGTTAAATTGTTCGTATGAGCAAATTCCCAATCATAAAGTATTAATAATTAGGCCTTTTACGCATATTAAGGTTTACATTTCGTGAGAATCTTTATGTGCGGTGGTATGCAAAAAATTGACCTATCTAGCCCACATTCGGACGACTTTTTGCTCAATTTATTATTACGAACTAATTTTCATCATGAAATATTAGAAATTATACATACATTTTTAGCTCTTTACATGGTAGTTCAGTTTTCGTAGGAACGGTTATCTGAGAGGGTGTTCAAAAAGTTACCCCATCCGAAGCAAACTTTTCGTACCAATTTGGAGTGTCAAAGTCCTAATACTCACCGAGTTTTGTCGAAAAGTTTTGAAAATAGCAAATTTTTTTCCATACTTTTTAGAATAAAATGTTGTAAAGTGAACCGATCCAAATATCTTCAATAGCGTTCGTCCTTAAGTCAAAACCAAGCTCAGTGTACCAAATTTCATCAAAATATCTCAAAAATAACGACCTACAGCTTGAACATAAATTTTGGAGGACAGCGATCAGACGGACGGATGGACGGATAGATCGGCAGATAAGTTTAGGTCAAGTCAGAAAATGATTCTGAATCGATCGGTGGGTCCTGGGCGTTGCATACGTCAGCAATAACTTATTATACCCTATATACACACAAATGGTGTAGGGTATAACAGCAAATACGAAACCCGTGAAGTCGCAATTTCAGTGTACGTAATGAAATATCTACAAATCAGTTACCATAGAATTGCTATCGACAGTAAATAATGATGTAAAAAATATTATATTTTCATAATTTTGTCCTTTTTAGTTTCGCTTTTATTTAGTTGATGTGCGTGCAAGCACATGCTTGCATTTTGTGCGATAGGTAAATGAAATGAAATATAAAAAGATTGAATTTGATAGATTGGCAAGCAGACCTCTGCTAGCTATGAAAGTAAAATACATTTCCTCACCTATATACGACGGCACTTATTTGTCAATCCGTTGTTGTTGTTGTTGTTGTCATTGTATCTTTTTCTTTTTTTTTCACGCACTTATACATTTATATATATATATTTTAAATGGTAAATAACGAAACTCATAAACGCATTTAAAAATGTCAATGTTCCATTTTCTTTGAAAATATGATAGTTTTTCAAAGGAGAGAAACAGAATTTATTTATAAAACATTTTTATTATAAATCGATTCCAGTCAATATCGGAAATATCAATTTTAATAAATTGTTCGTAAGCAATGCAAATATTGTTATAAAATATATGCAATAAATTACTGATGAACATTTTCGATATATGCACATATATATATATGTATATATATATATTACTTTCCATTGCACGGACCTCGGGGTTGATTTTTACTTTTTATACTATGGACACACCGTTTGTCACCATAAAGGTAATATAAGTTTGTGCGAAAGTACGCAACACGCAGAAGGTCTTGAAATGGAACCACTTTTTATACTCAGAAGGACTTCAGATCGGTCTAAGCTTACTAAGCTGTCTGTCTGTCTGTCTGTCTGTCATGTCTTCTTGTCTTCAATTTACGCCTAATTTTTGAGATATTTGAATGCCATTTAGCACGTGCACGAATGCTTTTGAAAATGGATTGAGTCGAATCGCTTATTCGATTATTCTCCATTTTTATTTTGAAAATTCGTTATAGAAAAGAAATTACAATTTTCAAATTCTTCGTTAAAAATGTCTGAGTAATAATATTTTGACGTCGTAAATTGATGGGAAGTCTTTGATGAGTCTCTGATCTGAATCCTTTATGTACTTTAGGATTTGTATTTTCGTATACAAAACCTCGGGATATAGATAAATCTGTTCGATTTTATAATCGCCATCGAAGGATGCACGTATATTTGGTCGTATTTTGGGGTATTTTTGCCAACATCTTTGCAAGCGCCACGAAATAGTTTCTTAGATATTATAAAAGATATATATATTCCTGATTAGTGTTAAAATTTGAAGAAAACCTAAACAGATCTGTCCATCCGTCAATTAGTTTGTATGAATTTAATGATCTAGGTTGTAAAATTTCATACATGCGCAGGTGGCAAAAATATTGGAAGCTCTTGCAGGCAGCTCGTTATTGAAAATGCATCAAATCGGTCAAAGGACAACTGAGGGCACTTCTGTTTTCAAAAGTTAAAAAAACTTGAAATATCGTTTATTAAACATAAGCTAAAATTTTAATGTATATTCTATGAGTGGTCCTACAGTACCTGTGCGAAAAATCAGCCTTTCCTATCCCCTATTATGTAACAAAAGTTTCATATATTTTTTTTTGCAAGCAGAGGATGGTGGGTACAAAAGATTCACCAATAGACGAATACAATTTAGGTATATATACATAGCCATACATGTAGATATTGAAATACACTTGAAAGGCTGAACTCCTAATTCAGTTACAATGTTACTGTAATAGTAGTAGAAATGCTTTATAAGTTTAACTCGATAGTGAATAAACAAAGTTTTTCCGGCTCTCGCTACGCTTGAGACAAATTGTCCTTTCAATGGAAACTGAAAGTAACGAAAATTGAGTTATTTACAGTGTGCAATGGCTTGAGGTTGCAGACTTTTAAATTCAACTAACATATTTTATTGATGATTTGCTTACTCTGTGCTCTTCATATTAACTTTGCTTTTAAAAAAATAACCCGACTGTTGACGTTTTATTCACGAATATTACATTCGAGTCGAACATGTGTTCGATTGGTGCAACATTTGTAATACAAACATATTTGTTTCATGTCGTATCGCCAGTTCAAAATAAATATTCTATGACAGGGTGTCCCAAATCTCGCCTAAGATTGGAACTTTGCGTCCTTTTTGCGGCAAAGTATTATCAGCGAAAAAAAAATGTGACACGTCACCGTTCATTGTGGGCTAGACTCGTACAGATTAAGCGAATGTTAATTGACGAGCTTAACTTTCATCTTGATGGTGAAACGATAAACTTATCGTCGGACCAACGCATGAGTGTTGCTGGCTTGTGGCATTGTGGGACAATTTTGTGGGTGTTCACTATGACGATATGGTGATCAAATTCTTTTTGCCTAAATTGTGAGACATCGATGTGAACGACATCTAATTTCAAGAAGACTTTGCCACATGCCATGCTGACCGAGAAGCAACTCAATTGCCGCGGAGTCATTCAAATCTTTAGTGCAATTTGGAACACCCTGCACAATGCATTTACTTTACTCTGCATAGTGAATTTTAAATAAACATTGAGTGCATCACTATAAGGTATTGACATGTTGTGTCAACACCACAGTAAAACTTATCGCGGCACATATAAATGATATAAACAAATTTGGTTTTAAGGAATTTATCCGTTTTTTAAAATAAAATTTTATTTTCTAAGTTCACTATGAAAATTCTTGAAGAGCTTTAAGGTGTTATTAAGGTGGGCGAATATCTAAACCATAAGCAGGTCTTAACCCGCGTTTGCATTTTTCTAAGATTTCGTTTTAATTGTTTTGGCCATTCCGAGTTCTTAAAATGTGATATTTAACTAAAGAGTAGTGTGGGCGCTTGAACTACGTTTACAAGTTACAAGTATTAGCCTTGACGATCATTGGCCCCATACGTTGGCAATTGCACGGAAAATTAAATACCGGCCTAATTATATGGAAATCTTTTTCCGCAAAAGAAACGCACATGATTTTCCGCGTGAGGCGATAATAAAACTAATATGCTTCTACTCTTCTCCACAGAGGCTGATACAAAAAAACTGATCGCTTTCTGCCACTTTTACTATAACTTATCCTACTTCTAATACGGTAAGGGTATATTAAGTTTGTGCGGATTTACGCGAAACCCAGAAGGATTAGAGAAAGAGTCAGCTTTTCTTGTTTTAATCGATTTAGAATCATTTTCTATCTGTTTGTCCGTCTGTCATCGCGACGTCCGTTCGTGTATTTTGTGTTTAGTCTAAAGTTAGACATTTTTTACTAATACGTTTCAGTCTAAGGATGAATGCTATTGAAAATGTAACCACTTGCTGAACTTCCTTCCATAAAAAAAACTCTAACACAACATAAGGCCGCATATGGCAACAAGTCTTGATTTTTTTTTTATTGTATGATCAAAGTTGATCCAGATCGATAACATGATATAGAAATATGTTATGCTAAATTTGCATCACTTTAGATCTATTTCTTAGACCTTCTTCCATATTAGGCTTCCCCTAGTATTTACGTGACAAAAAAGTCGAATTCTTAATTTTTTATGACGACAATATTTGAATATTGAAAATTGAACCCGCGTTGGTTCACTTTTTGGACCTGCTTCTATAAAAGAGCTCTCAGAGAAAATAAACTTTTGCATGGGAGTGTGTGAAGTGGTGTACAGCGCTTAAAGGTCGTCCTTTCCTGACTATAGCGTTTTAACTCGTTTTTCATTACATTTCAAATAAAACATCTAAGTGTACACTAGTTACTTGGAATCTTGGAACGTTTTCTTTTTGTTTTTCCATCCTTTATATAGTGTATATATGGATAGTGCACCTGGGTATGACAGCTTTGGGTTCTGCTTTGACAGTTCAGTGATATTTACATTTTTTCGTGTACCTAAAATTTTCTTTGACATTTTCTATGCGTACGCAATGACGTTATTGATATAGTGGAAAATGTTTCACGTGTAAAAAAATTTCTCTTTAAGGTTATGCTTAATAAATCTTTTTGTCTTATTTGAGTAAAAATTGGTAAATGGATGAATTGTACATAGAATTCAATCCAACTTTTTTCTTTCTTTCTGTAAATTTTTCAAATGATAGACAAACAACCGACACATTAACTATTTCACATTATGTCCATTACAGAAGAGTAAAAGTATAATGATTTTATCATTTCGCTTGTAGCACTTCAAGACAGATATCTGAGTTTTGCTTTTTTTCTTTTGTATTCTTAGTTTGTGCACGAACTTAATCGATTATTCACATTCGTTACGCAGTTACAAGCAATTCCTGTAATCAGCGTTTTTAGTTACACTATACACCTGATATCATTTCCCCTAATACAGATCTTTACTTATTTTTGTTTTTTAAGCAATTAGCGTACGTTGAGACATTTTGTATCGAAAAGTAATGAGAAACAAGTGAAAACGTTGTAGTCGGATTAGGACGACCTCTACATACCCTACAGCATTTCGTCTAATATAAACCCTCGCCTATCTTTATCATGAAATGTCATAAGTCATATCTTGTTTCCATGTTTGAACTTTCTTTGCATAAAAAACGTTTATATGGGAGAAAACGCCAGACCTTGAACGGGCGTTCTCCAAATCAACCAGTGTTGTTGTTTATTTTTTCTACCAAAGAGTTTGTCGCCTTTGCTTGTTTTCGTCATAGAATACCAAGAAAAGCGTATATTTCATTTAAATCCTTCTATTGGCGGATATCCGACAGATAGACTTATGTGGCCTCAAGTCGCCGCATTGAATTTACCTTAGAAAGGACTATTTTGGACAAATTTTCATTATAAAAAACCAAAAAATTATACCTTCTTACCATATATAGAATTGAATTTTTTGTACGATCTTTTCTATAGCAATGGGTTCAAAAAATGATTTCATCCCATTCAAGCCTCTTTTCTTATATTTGGTATGTCGAAAGAACTAATAACGATTGATACTGTTGATGTAAGAACTTTTACAAAATACGGCTTTATGTGCAAGAATGATTCCGACCCGATCTCGCTTCAATAGCTTTCTCTCCCGAGACAAAAAGTGTTTGAGTATTGAATTTTAGCTAAATGTTTTCAAAATTGTGACCTGAAAGTTAATGATATGCTTAGATTTACTTAAAAATGCTCTCAAGTTCTTTGGGGTGCTGCATACGCCCCCATACACGTACTACCGCTGGCACAAGTATAAAAATTGTAAAATATTTTTATAATTTTTTACGTGTCATGTAATCGTTCGAAAATACTTTCTTTATACGTATTTTACTATGAATCGTATTAACGGCATCAGCTGCACTTTTCACCCTAAGCGTGTCTGTGGGCCGACCATGAACCCGAACGTTCTTTACTAATATTTCCTATAGATAGTACACTTTTGCTTTCCGCCTATTGTGGGTTCGATTGCAGGTGGATTACGCTTATTTTCTATATGTGATATGTAGGTGGACATCAACTAAAATTATTTCCATCAACTTGCACTTTTTCATGTTCTTAAACTGTACGCAAAACAGGCCGATGTAGATGAAGAGTTGTCAGAGTTGATAGGCAGGTAGATGGACAGGGGCTTAATCTGCCCAGACTTGTCCCAAAAAAAAATATACAAATTCTATAGGGGATCGATCGAATCCGACTTGCTACATGTTACAAAGGGTAGCATAAATCTAAGTAAGTAACGGTAAGTAAATAAATTCGGTTTCGATTTTCGTTTATCATCAACATTTTAATTTAATTATTATATCACTTAGTTTTAACAATAGAAAGACGACGAAAATGTTATTTTGTTTTAATGAGAATTTCATTAGTGAAAATGTTATTTATGTTAATTGCATGAAAGCAGGGTTTAATTAAAATTCCGCATTTAGAGTTTATAAACGCGTTTGCCTTTTCGAAAATGTTACTATATATATATATATATATATATATATATATTTAATCGTATACGCTTTGTATGCTCTCTCCTGTTTTAAAAATAAATTAAAATTCTTTTGTTTATAACATAATCGTATCGCATTCGCGAAAGATCTGCTATCTCTGGATATTTTGCGATTATTCGCAGCACAAATACTATTGTGATAATCAATCCTAGATATTTCGAAATGGCAAATGCATTCTATTATTCGCATCACTGCCGGCTGACGGGTATATTCATTTTGTCAGAACATTTGCAACGCTCAGAAGCAAGCATTAGAGATTCGACAAAGTATCATGTATTCTTGACCAGTATCAAATTTGAAATCGATTTATGCATGTCCGTTTGTCCGTCTGTATGTGATGCCTGTTGTAAACGTGCAACAAAAATGCAGCCATCGACTTCAAATGTTCGCAGAAACATTGGAAGTTCTTGCACGCAAGTTGATATTAAAAATGGGCCAAATCGGTCGAAGAAGACGTCCACAGTACTACCGCCGCTTTTCAAAGCGAATAAGAAATTGGTTTTTCCGCTCATTACACATTAGATTATAGCATATATATGTACAAAAGTTTAAACGCATATTCCATGGGCAATGCGGTAGCACATGTACCAAAGTGGAAAAGTGGACCCCGTCTACGCAATATTATAGTGTATCAAAACTTAATTTCCTTATAAGGCGCAAAACCAAGCTTCGGAAACCTCATAAAATATATACATTTTTGGCTGTTTGTCTGTCCGACTGTCTGTAGTATTTGTGGTAAACATTCTCCTGTTAGTGGAAAATGAAGATATCGCCCCCAACGATATGCAAACGATTTTGAAAGTGATTTAAATTTTTTAATAGACACGCCTACAACGCCCACCTATCGGACAAAAGCTTTTATTTTGAAAATAGAAAAAATCAGCCGCGTCCAATCCATATTATAGAGCATGAAAATTTAGGTCTCTTGCTTTTCTCATCTTTCCTTGGATAACGGTGATGGGTATAAAAGATTCGGTCACGACGGAACATAATTTGTTTACTTGTTTTGTTTTTATTTATTTATTTTTTTCTGCTTTTGGCTATATGCTAATAGTTAATTTATAGTATGTAGTATGGTGCATTAGTACGTAGGCCGGTTGGATAGAATTATACCGAAAGATAGAAATTTTGCAAATCGCATGCTGTGCAATGCGCAGAGTATTAGAAATGGGAAACAATACAATGGTTATTTATTTTGGCAATTGGAAATTTGTAACCATTCATGCATACGAATTTTTCGGTTTATTCATAAGCGGACGAGTGACTGAGATTCTAAACGATCGAATTACAGGGCATTTTATCCATTAGATGGATTTGAAAACGAACGAACCGTATAAAAGCCATTCACAAAACAAATCGATTAAGTTCATAGCGCTAGGAAGAAGAAGTAAGTGAATTATGTGCAATAAAATTATGCAAATTTCTTGTAAAAAATTCCTTTTGTTATATGTTTAAGGCGCGTGTAGTTTTCATCTAATATTAAGTAAAATTATTTAAATGGGATGGACCTTAGGGCAATTGTCAGTAATGTGAAGGTCTAATAAAATTATTTTTCTCGTCCAACATCTTGTTAACCATGACATGTTTCATTCATAAAGTAGTATACAGAGGTTTTACTTTCCTTGAGTAGCCTTCTATTCGGAGATGTCTGATAAAAAAGCCTACGCACAGTACATTAAGATTTCAAATTGACACTTTGCATCAATTTTGATCAGAAATTATGGAAAATTATTTGCCACATAAGAGTAGGTTTTTTGTAAGAATGATCCCATTCCGTTCCATTCTAATTTTCCCCCTATCATTTAGCTCACCAAAACACTTCTTTTCGAAATATATTCGAATGTGAATGCAACGTCTTTTCATAGGATAACTTTTTCCAAAATAATGATAATGAAAATTGACGTCAAAATAACTCCAAATCCGCGATCTGTAGATTACGTATATGGACAGACATGACATGGAAAATGATTGAGAAAGTGATTCTGAATCGGTCGGTGCAAAAAAAGAGTGCTGCATACATTCGTACAAATTTAACGCAACCTTCTTAGAAATAGTTTATGATAATCATGAACATTAAATGTGTTCTCTTATTATGGGTTGAATGACGAATGCCCCTGCAACGTTTAGCAAAGGCGATGTTTTTTTCGAACATGTCTGTGCTTTTGTGGAGGTGCCTTCGAATAAGCGCTTGCATCAAACCGAGAAGTGCCAGAGTTACTGGCAAATGAGGAGAAGCAGAAAAGCTTTGTGCGATGCTCAATCGAGATTTTCGATGAATACGACGCTGGATGAGATGACTTTTAGACTTTAAAGCAGACGCTTGCATTGAAAATGACTAAGTTTGTGCTGCCCGTGAACTTACAGTTTAAACAATCAATTCTGGCCAGCGCTTCCACGGCGTGGGGCAGTTTTTATCGTTTAGACGGTTCCATAATTTCTAAAGTGCCAGAATGGAATCGTGACATCATGGCTACGGATGACTTCCTGTTCTTCGGAACGGGCGCGGTCTTTCAGACACCTCAGCATATAATGTTTTTGCTTCATTGGGATAACCACAACTAACATCAAACATCGTCGAAAGACGGGAGAAAAACTAAAAGAATGAAAGGAACTTGTGTGGGTAACCGATACCCGAGGTAAGTTTTTTTATTTTTATAAAGCGAAAGTTAAACATTTTGCGCAGCACAAAAAAGGAATTTGTGTTCACATCCTCCTATTTTGCGTCATGAAATAACTGACTAAAGCAGTTTTATGCATCGAGAGCTGTATTATTAATCTCTGTACACACTCTTGTTATACAATCTGTCTATTATCTGCTATTAATTCATCAGGAACACAAATGGTGTCTTCATTGGCAAACGTATTTGAAATTGCGTTCTTTCCATTTATACTTATGTATGTTACAGTAATCATGTTTAAGAGGAAGAATGCGCTTTGAATGCAATGAATGAACCGATAACACCTTTCCTTTCTTCTCTTGTCACGACTTCTGACATCTGAAGGACATAATCGAAAGTGATGTTAATTTTTCAAACTGTACGGTTCACTCGGTCAATACTTTCTTCTTCTATTTGATTTGTATAAGGTAGGTTGGTATTCCGTCGAGCTTCAATCCATACAATTTAAGCCAACTTACCCAAAACTCTGTAATAATTAATTTTAATTACAATTGAATTTAGTGACAGTGTTGTTATAAGTCATTTAAATTACATTAAATGTTGCTTTCCTTTTACAATAAATTATTTATTAATTCATAATCAAAAAACAAAAAAAAAATAAATAAATAAATAAAAAATTGTGGTTTAATAATACAAACCATTATTATTATTATTATTATTATTATTATTATTATTATTATTATTCATTATAAATATTAAAACTAGTGAAAAAATTATAGTCAGTCTAAGCCGACAATTAAATATCCTACACTACATTGTCTAACACAATTTCTATTTTTGCCATAGAACAGAAAAATTATACCCTGTTTTTATAGGAACGCACTGTTATGGGACTGCATATTAAAAACTAGACTTCTTTACAAATGGAGTCTTGCATTTCGTTAAAATGGTTGTGCCCAACCCATACAAAAATTGAAATACTTTTTATTATAATTTTTTATGTCAATATGAGTTCATCATGTGTTCATGTTCATCCTGACATATTAAAATTTCGAATTTTCTGCCCTATAAAGAATCAATTGTCGTGAAATCCTTACATAGGGTAGGGTGGTCCAAATGTGATTCAGTTATGTTTTGTTTATGGTAAATTGCTATTATGATATGATTTTCATTACGAAGCATTGAAAATTATACCTTTTTGTCGTAAAAACATCAGTTTTCGTTATATGAGAGGGAATTCAAAGATTGCCCCAGCCGATCCAAAGTATTCATATCAATTATAATGTCGATATACTTCTACTACTGGTACTGGTACTCCCATATAAAGACTTTTCAGAATAGGGCGCTATATGTGAAGTGGTCGAAAAAGTGGACTGATCCGAACCAATTTCAATAGCGTTCGTCCTTGGGTCAAAACACGTCACTCTATCTAATTTTATTAAAATATCTCAAAATTTGCGACCTGTAGCTTGAAGGTAAGTTCCCTTGGACAAACATAAGACGGACAGACCGACAAACGAGTAGACAAATTTAGGTTAATTCAGATTATGATTCAGAATCGGTCGGTATAATGAGAGATGGGTCTACCTTAAGCCCTTCTGCATGTTACATACGTCCGCACTAACTTAATATATCCTGTAGTAAAGGGGTGGACGGTATAAAAAGTTATAACTCAAATGCATTGACATGTAAAATTCAGTTAGCCTAAAAAGGGACGTTTTAATGCATTACCTTAACCTCTTCAGAGGGCATCTTCTTCATCTTCTTTTTATTTATTTGTAAATTGTAAATATGTTTATAAATTAAGTCAATTTAATAAGATTGGCATTTTTCTCACTGAAAAAGTCAGTAGCGAATTATTTATAAGCAAATTTTTGCTCTAATAACAATTACAGTTGAATTAAAAAACTAAACGTCTAAGGGCGTCGAAAGGTTAATTAAACTTTGAGAATCAAGAGATTTCACTTAAAATCAACATTTTTCCTCCGCATTTCTTTTCTCTTAAAGGCGATTGTGCGGGCGTTTTACATAAAGATAGAAAATAAGAAAATCCCTTTTTCTTTATGTTATAACTAAGAATACATTTTTATACTAATCCCCTTGTATTGAATGCATTCTGTCTACATAACACCCATATGTGTATAAACTACACACGCATATGTAAATTCTTATTAAGATTTTTTTTCAAGATTTCTCTAAGTTTTACTCAAGCTAAGTTAACTAACCAAGCAGAGCAAACAAAAAGGGAGACTGGATTTCGAAAACATAGAAGTTTGCCCATTTCCGAATCCAGCGTCAAAGAAAAACAAGATCAGCGGCGTCTGCAATGAATTGTGAAGAATAACATCACACCGCCGGTGGGATTAGATAAACATAAGCTGAACTGTAAAATAAGGATAAGTTTTTAGTTTAAGCTGATCTCTTGCCTCAGTAAAGTGCCATCATAGTGACCGCTTGACTTAAAAAAAAAACAATTTTTTTTGCTGTAACAAGTCCCTTCCTGTAAAGGAAGATTCAACTCGTCAAACGAATCGAAACAGCTCGCTTTGCCGATCGGAGATCGCAACATTTTGAAGATCGAAAATTCCTAAAACAAATTTCTCGAATTGAATTTTATTTTTTATACCCTACACAACTCGTCGTGCAAAGTATATTAAGTTACTCAGATCGATTCGGCAGCATTTTCAACATGTCGGTCTGATATCTGTCCAGGTATTTTTATGTTCACCTCACAACTTGTCATTTTTGAAGATATTAGATTAAATTTGGTACACTTACGTATTTTGACCTAAGGACGAACCCTATTGAAACTGTAATCCTAAGTAAGCGCATGTGCTTCTAATTTAAAAATTAAGGCAAAAGACTCTAACACATAATTACGATATTTTTTTATACCCACTACTGTAAGACGGGGTTGTACTTTTTTTTTTGCAAAATACATGTAACACCGAAAAGGACGTTTCAGAGACCCTATAAATTACATATATTCTTGATAAGCGTGAAATTCGGAGTTGATTTCGCCATGTCCGTCCGTATGGTATGTGTTGTTGGCACTCTCCTGGTCGCAAAAATCAAGATACCGACTTCAAATTTGATACAAACATTGGAAGTTTCTGCGTGCAGGTTGGTACTGAAAATGGGCCGAATTGTTTAGAGCAAAAGCGCGCAATGGAGCGTATACTAAACGCAACTCAGTTTTTTTAAACAAAAATTTTTGGGTTTTTGCTCGTTACTCGGAAATTATTAAAATTTGAAGGCCGAAATTTTCCATATTTCCACTTTACGAGACACTCTACTCTCCAGGCCCAAAAATGGAATCAATCGGTCGTATACACACAAAGTTACGAATAATTGAATTTAATTTTTTTCACTTTTCTGAGGTTTTATGCTTATTTTTCATAAAGCGAACAAAACAAAACGTTTAAAACTACTCACTACCACACTCATCAAATGGAAATATATTATCTGTTTAAGAATGGGTTAATTGTAAAACGAATATGGTCGACACCGCGGTTAATTTTTTCTTAATAATACCATCGATATGGGTATCAAATGAAAGAACTTAGAGAGTAGAATGCTTACGTGTTTTATTATAAGCTTTTGTTTAACTTCCAAATAAAGTTTCAGTCAATATTTCGGGAACTTCGGATTGTCTGATCATACACGCTCCTTCAGTTACGATGACAGCGAAATGTGTAAAATCAAAATTTTGTCTATATTCAAAATTAAATATGGCGGTGGATGTCAAGAAAGCGGACTTCGAAAATAGAAGGGAAATTAAAGAGTAAAGAGAATAAGCTTTTATTTAAGTGAAGTAAGTGAAAGGTGGAAAATGTATTTTATCTCAACCCCTTTTGAGTCATTTAGAAAAAAAAAAACGATTTCTCACAATAAAATCTTAAATAGTGAAAACAAATGAATTTGAAAAAACAGCATGGATGATATGAAGCTCTATAATACTAAGTAGATGGGCCAAATGTTTTGAGCCCCATCCCGTGCCATTACCACCAAAGGTAGACCTCTACATATTAAAACATTCTAATTTTTATTCTCGTAATGCCTGACAATAAATTGACGTAAACATTACATTTGTTCTATATATGGGAATACGTTTTACACCCCATTCCACATATAGGAGTTCTCATGAGCAGTAAGGCTTTATATGATAAAAGGTACCGTGGAACGGAAATATGTAAGTAATGTTAAGCAAGATCTTTGGGATGTCAGTTTATTTATCAGTTACTTTTTTGAACCTGTTCCCATATAACTGTTGCTATGAAAAGTATGCCTTAGATGAAGACAAAGTAAAATTTTTGATATTTTATCACGAAAATAAATTAAAAATTTTATTAGGTAAGGCAATGTAAGACACTTAACAGTTGGCCCTCCTCTCCGACTATAATCTTGTAACGTGCTTCTTCTTCTTCTTCTTACCTTTTTTTTTTAAGTGTAATCAATTAAATCATCAAATAAAAAACGAAGACTACTAAAGAAACGTCTATCGGAATTTCTGCATCATTGAGGGGTGGGGTTTTTTTTGTGTGACCTTAAAAACTTAAAAAGAAACGGCCATCAGATCATATAAGTGTCGTATAATCTAGTGGGTTCTAGTCAGATTCGATCCCTGGTGCTGTAGACCAATCATCAATCGTACTTTACTATATATTATAGGGTTGTTAGTATAGTAAGGGAGCATACCAGGGCCTGTACAGAGATCTCTTAAAGGAGATGATAGGTGTCTTTGCTAGTTAAATTGATAATATTGTAAAATCTTCTTTGTGGGATTTACGCCATTTGTCTGTTGAAAATCTCGGATTAAGCGGACTTTCTGGTGGATTTTTTGATGCCAGAATGTTTGTTCTTTATGGAGAAATAATATATGAATTTTTTCAAGGATATTAAGTAAGGATACCTTAAAAGACAACGATTGCCCATCACTACATCAGATAAGACATCTCAGGCCATATATATATATATAAAGTCCATGAAAGTTAATCGTTCACAATTCGATATCGGAGCTGTCAGGTGATTTTGGATTGCGCTACCAACTAAAAAGAAAAGAGGAACTAACATACAGCCAACAAGTGACGAATGAAGCAGGGGTTTGTTGACTTACATTCATTGCAAGCGGATTATCAACACAGTGGTCAGTAAGTTGACGCTGATATTTATGTAGAAGGAAACTATGTTGACATCGATTGTAATAATAAAACAGGAACACCTGGTGTTTACCTGGTTTATACTGAAGCAATCGGATAAAACGACACACACGCACGCAACATACAGAAACGTACACATTCGTGTTTTGTTTGTCATTTGGGACAAGGCAACGTACAGAATTCAAAAGAATTTTGGCCCATAAAAGCGAAGAAAATGCAAAAGCAAGCTGTTGTCGAATGGATGCTAAAGTAAAAATGTTGCTCATATTAAGTGAAGTTGCCTAAGAAAAGCATTGTAAAATTTTGACCATATAGGACCATTTTTTTTTTGATCTCACCCTCTCGTAAGGCACGCCAGACGAAACGTGTCCTTGTATCAAAATAAGGTATAAATTTTGATAGTCATCATGAAAATAAAGCGAAGAGTTGTACGATATTTTATGGTCTGTCCTGCACGATTAGAATGTTTTCACTTATTTCTAGTACTTTTGAAGAGAACTGCTACGAAATAATGGTTTCACATATTAATTAATAATACTGCGATAAGCTCGGACCACATAGATATATTTGTTCTTCGAGATTCTCCGTATTTAAGAGTTTCCATGCAAGGTAAACTTTTTACGGCAAGAAGGTGTAACTTTTGCCATGTTAGGCGAAGTATTTTACGTTGTTTAATAGCTGATCTCATTTCTTGTATTGTACCGTAATGCAGTTGCAGGGTAAACGATGCATTTGAAAATCAAATGTTAATTCCAAACGTTATTATGATTTGATCGAATATTACCCAAGTGCGAGTTTTTTCCCATAAATATAAGATTAGGCAACAAAACTGTTTACTATGGCCAGAGTTTATCCGCAAATTTCATGCATGTACTGCACTGTGTACCAACCAAGTGCTTCCAGTGCAATTGCATTTCAATATTCACCAGAATGTAAACACAAAAAACAAAAGAAAAAAAGGGAATCAAGAAAAGCTTTTTATGCTGCATAATGACTTTGGAATAGTAAATAAATGCCTGCATTTATGAATGAATTCATAATAATATTTAGGAATCTGTCATTAGATAACATATTGTACGAGTTTGTTCGACTCAAGGGATCTTCTTGTAAAATATTTCATAGGTATGAAATGAAAGATTATGTTATTGTAATAAATGTGTTAATTGGTTGGAAAATACAAGGGAATCTTCACTATATTGAATGAAAGAAAATATTCGTGGCGTTTTTCATAAAAATTTCAATACATTTATCCAATATTCGAAATGAACGTTACATGAACTTACGTTCTAGTGAAACCATTGTGACATCACTAAACAAGGGAAGTTTCGGCCCAGGGATCGAAACTACCCACTCAAGTTTTTTCAATTTAGGCAAAGTGAGTAAAATTATATATGGCCTAGCATTGTCGTACTGTAATGCAATCGCGCTCTTTATTCGCATTAGCAAATAACAACAAATAGTGCAAGTACCCCTTTGGCCAGGTGGGGGTAGAACGTTTCTTTTGCAACATCACCCTATCTTACATAGCACCCTATCTACGCTAAGCCACAATTTTTTTGGAATATTTTTATCGAGTGTGACCCACTTTTAGTCCGTGTAATTGATCGCTTGAGAAGTGGCCAGATTTCATTTCGTTTCGGCATAGATTCTCGCAAGGAAATTACGTCTCATTAAATTATTCTCTTGTAATTTATTTCGTACCAAAGTAGAAGTCTTCTCTTCCTATGCGGTCTTCTGTTGGGCAACGATGTCCTGCTGATCTTGTCCACGATTTTCTTTTTTTTGCGATCGCCTTTAAGTTTGAAATTTCCAGAGGGTAAAGGAATAAAGCATTTGCGTGCTGTTGATTTCGAGAAAGCATCATCACTACCAACGCTATGAACTTTATCGCCAGCACTTGTAAATTAGGTAAATAAACAAATTTTCGCCATAATGTTTTTTTTTGTTTAATTTAACTGTTTATGGACTATCATCACCTTTGACGTGAATTGTAGTGTGGTTTGTTAGATTGCCAAAGTTATGCGACTCTTTCATGCATTTATTGAGGAAAACGTCATGCACTCTTTTGCTCAAGCTATTGTTTATAAAAATGTCATCGAAAAAGTATTAAATCTCTTGAGATGACAATTAACCATAAATTCATTGGGCTGGTTCGTCATAATATCGCGTTGTTTGTGATTTCCGAAAAGTAAAAAATATTTCAACTCTTAGGTCCCCTTAGGCGTCTTTTCAGAATATAAAAATTGGCTCGGACCATTTGATTGCTACATGTTGTCTCTCTGTCTGTCGCAAACGATAATCGAAATCGATTCAATGACTGTATTTCATGGAGCTCATGGAATATGACCGAACGGCATTATGAAGATCAAAATCTCGGTAACGAACTTTTGCAAATAAATTATGGTGAAGTTCGATTTTCGTTCATCGCACATATCTCTACCAAAGAGTATGCTACGTTTTAAGCCGCCGTAACTTGATAGTTTTCTAGCCTGCGCCCTCACACTCCGCAGTTTAAACGTTTGAGAAGATATTAGAAGAACTAAAACTAAACCTTTTGCAATCAAAAATCATTGTTGTTTTGGTCCATTGTTCTCTAACTACTGTGACATGACTTGCTTATCGACGCCTTAAGCTCTCGATGATATCAAGTGCACCTGCTTGCTAGCCGTGCTTGCACTTTTGCTTTCTTTTAGCTTTTCTTGGCACTTTTCCTCAGTGCATCTGCGTGGAAGGGCTTCTTAAAATTTCCCGAATAAACTTGCGAAGCATTTTCTAATTTTATTGCCAAGGCCCACAATATATATGTAAATTATCCGCTCCATTTATAAAACATGTTGGCTGTAAGCAATTAACAAAGCAAACGGAAATATTTTAGTGCTTTTTGCCCGCCGTCAATTATGAAATGCTTCTTCTTCCCCGTGCTATTAAATTGCGGTAAATGTCTTAACGTTACCTTTTGAGTGAATAGCTTTAAATTACATGGTGAAATTTTCTTTTTTTTTCGAAATTATAAATGAATTACTTTTAAGCGTTTTTAAAAGCTTACAATAGTGCAAACTGACATACATACATACATACATTTAGTAATTACATGCAAGAAAAAAAAATTATGATTTTATTTCAAGACATGAAATGAGTGCGTAAAAAAAACGATTTTTCGTCTTTCGTTTTTGCAATTTTTTCAAGTTTCCATTCATTAATAATTTTATGTGAATGCCAAATGTTAAAAATGAAATTTTTACGAAATATTAATTGATTTAATACATATGACCTAAATATTTTTTCATAAATTCTCTCAGTACAAAGCAATTTTCTTTTAATACGATAATGATATGTTTATTTGTTTATGTTTGCATATGCTATGCACCGCTATCGTCGATAAACTTAGTTGTATAGCTTGTATAGCACTCGGAAATGTATAAATGTACTCTCATTGTATGACATGCAAGTTTTTGAAAGGATGCAAAAATGATTCCTTTACAATTCATGTCCAATGTCCGTCAGTCGGACCAGGGATGCTGCGACGAGCTTCACAAATATTTAAGTAAGTACTCGAAGTTGCATTTTCAAATTTAATCTTCCGATCTTTAGAGACATCAAGAAAAAAAAAATTTTATGTTCGCATTGCTGTGAATGTGTTGGACCTACCTACAGCCGCGAAGTTATACATAAAAATGATCAAATATTTCAATGTTGATCGCGACTATTTCTACATTGCGCTTTTCCAGGCAATATTTACATTGAGTGTCACACAAAAATCTATTCAGATTACAGTATCTGTTCAGACTACGTCATTGACCCATTTTCTCCGTACGATTTGATACGGTTGTCGTAAGCGTTTGTCTGAAACTTCCGACTAATAAGGGCTTTGAATTATTAAAGTTAAAAGTTCTATCCGTCGCTTAATTAAGAGTGCATGCGGGAAGTTTCACTTTTCTACCTCGGTTTCTGCTACTGCGAATCTTCCAACAACAGACAATTTACTGATCATGAAAAGACATATATATATACAGTTCGTGCGTATTCTTACTGCAGATATCTGAATGTCAGATACAGTTGAAAAAAATCAATGTCCTTTTGTATCTTGGTATCGAGCATAAACTGGATATCGGTACACTTGACTTATGTTTTTCTTGTTTTTTTCACAATATCTCTCTACCGTACTGAGATGTGAACTTGCGAACACTAACTTCATAGTTGCCATTCTTATCCCACGCGGGTATCCGGTATCCTTGTGAACAACATCGTTACCGAAAGATGAGAGCATAACACTATTAGAACTTCGTTCATAAGACAGGGAGATACCAAGTTAAGAGCGTGGAAAATGTTCTCGTCCCTGCATTTATCGGCCCGTTACTTTCAATCAATGAAAGTTCTCAAGTTGTTGAGCTACTAGTATTCGCCCTCTTTACATGTTTCTGAGAATTACAAATATTTTTGATGAAACTGCACATAACGCTTTAGAAAAATGCACCACTAACAGCCAATGACCTGAGACAACTCGCCGAACCAACATAGCAGCTGAAGCCTAAGCAAAAACGAAAGCATAATTCTTCAATAATTTTCGAGTTTTTATCCATGCCAAATATATGAATACATATATGTACTTAATGAAATTTTGTGAAAAAATTGATCAATTTTTTATGAGTACGAGACTCACTGACGCATCCAAATTTAATTTCTTATGAACCTCGCAATGCATCGTCGTTTGCACTGTAGGGTATATAACAGAATAAGAAGAAGAATTAGCTTTTTTAAATCACGCTTGTGCCATTTTCATTAAATAATCTTTTGCCATAATTCTAGTAAAACCATTATGTTGTTACTCTAGAATTTGGCGATTTTCTGAGCGAAAAGCTGAGCCAAGTGGTTTTCAGCGTTAAAAGAGTTTTGCAAAGAGAGCAAAACAGTTGATAGTCGCTGGATGCGTCATAGATCCCCAGTTAAACTTTTTCGATTTTTGTTGCGTCATTAGACCTGTATGTGATCAGCGACGATACCTTTCGTAATGATCCTTTATCAATATTCCGCATTTTGATTTGGCCAAGCGTAAGCTGCTTAAGATTCACTGTTCTCTTATAAGCCCCACAGCACCAATTATCTTACGTAATATCAATCGAGGTTTTCTCAATTACACGTTTGTAGTACTCTCGCCGTCACAGTAGAAGGATGGAATGGCCACTAACTTAGTTAATTTACTTGCACGATCAGCAAACGCAAAATTACAGATTTTTAGCGAATACAGATTTTCTTGATAGCGGACCGATTTGAAATGTGATCTTTCTGTGTTTGTCTATCCGTTAGTAAAATTGTAATAAAAAATTTGTATGTATAACCTCGTTATAGTTGCACACATGAAATTTGCAATCATCTATGATTTGCTTAAAAACCTACCAATACATTTAAATAAACTAAGAAAATGGCTTAAAATATGAATATGTTACTAAAAACATGAAACTTACGACGATATATACAAGAGACGATATGAGGTTTGACTTAACGACCTTGTAGAGGCGTTGAAAACTTCCTTGTACACCGGAAGGCCGAATCGTCTCGCTTCTGCTTGAACTCTATAAATATAATGAGTATCCAAGATTCGTCATAAATCGATTATACGGTATATGTGTAGGTTTTTTTTTTTTTTTTTAATTTGAAAATTGTAAGTACTTTTCGCACATGACGAAGTCAACGCGTCCAACCTGACGTATTGCATGTATGTGTATACAACACACATTTGTTTATCGTCATTGTCATCGTCATTATCGCCATCATCATTATCTTTACTAGAATTATTATTATTGCGGCCCAATGAGTACAAGGTTACTGGCAGCTTTTTTTTTCCACACTTTTCAATTAAATTTTTTTTTTTTATGTTAAGCAACCAATTTTTATTAACTTTTGATGATCTTTAAGTATTTTGTCGCTATCGTCATTTATTCAATTGCTTTTTTTTATGAAAGATTTATGAATGAATTTATGAATTGTGTGAATTGCCAACAGATGTTTATGAATGTCTTATGATATCTTCTGCTAATGAATTTTGCAAATTTTCTTAATTAATAAGTTCTTAGGAATGAGAAAAACTTCTCGTCATACACTCATTTACCATTTGTTTGGTGTTCTAGTGTTTTTGTTGGTAACATTTTAAAGAATGTGAAGAATATTTAAGTTAAGAAAAACTCTTTATGTCTTGAAGGAAATTTTTCGTTCATATAATTTCGGATACATGCAGGCGCAAGGCTACAGAGGTGTTAAAGCGAATTTTCCCATTCCTAAGCAATTTATGCGTTTTTGCAGAGGCTCCAATATATCTAATACTTGGAACGCATAAGAATAATAAAATAATGTAGGTAAACATACTTGTATATATATCAATAATGCATACATACATACATACACACACACATATATATATATATATATATTTATATAAATATGTGAAAACATATATGTATATATATGTATATGCGTACGTACATATACGTGGAAATTTCGCGAAAATTCCACGAAATTTCCTACGGTGACATCGATCAGATAGTTGCGCAGATAAAGTCGGATTTAAAAAACAAATTGAGTTTGCAGTCGTGATTTCAGAAAATAAACCCGTTATGCACATTTATCAGGAAATCTTTACGAATGTATGGATATATATATATATACAAGCGCATGTGTACACACACATATACGCACACACCCATGTACATCTGATCCATGCCACGGTAAGAAATTTCACAGAATTTTCTCGAAATTTACAACCGATAGGTTGAACACAAATACACGTGGACAAAGGTCAGATAGATAGACGGACGCATTTTACTCTAAATGGATAAAGATGAGACTATTCAAAGTCTTTCCCAGTATTGTATATAAGTGCAGGAAATGAATCTACGTCTTCCCCGAGTGTGGCTTGAACTATTTTGTTGGAAGAAAGCTTTTCAAGAAATATATCACTATATATATAGCGTAATCTAAAGGTATCATTTTAACATCTAAAATTATTTATGCTTCTATAAAGTGGAGAGAGAATACTATTCAAATCGTTGTTATATCAATTGGCTAGTAAAGTATGTCAGATCTGTTGAAGAGAAGGAAATTCTAGTTCTTAACTCAGAAGATATGTCGCCAATTGCCTAAGAGAGAGCTGCACTGTGATTTGTTACACTATGCATGGAATATGATTCTCTCCGACATTCCTTGGTTGCTTAACATTAAGAGGCATTTGCATGATAAGGTTTTTTTTCATCGAATGAAAAGGTTCTAATATATTAAATATGTATGTAGGTGCTGGCATGTATTTTGCTCATTTTTTCATTTGAAAAAAGCATTGATTGACGCAATATAAATTAATCAATATATTTTTCATCATTTTCCACATTTTTTGCCCATCATTCTGGCAACGATATTGGTTTGGCAGTCATCTAACCTTCGACACATTTTTGCACTTTTTCAGCGTTTCGAAACCGCGTGCCAGCCAAGCGAGTATTTAGCAGAAGGCTCTACGTCTGGTGAGTACGCTGGGTGCGGCAAAACGTCCCATTCGAGCTGCAACTGTGGATGCTTGACAACTCTTGACAATACGTGCGGCCGAGGGTTGTCATGCAAAAGCATGACTTTGCTCCTATTAACCGCTATTGTTGGTCGTTTTTGCAACAATATATCGTTCAATTTATTCAATTGATGTCGGTAGACATTACCAGTAACAGTTTCATTCGGTTTTAGCAGCTTATAAAACACTACACCTTGCTGATCCCTCCCTCCCTCCTTTTGGATCTTTTCTATCTAGAAACAATTGATTCATCATCTGCTAAGCCATTCGAAAGTTCTTTGAAAGTATGAGGTGGGTTTTCGTCCAATAAGTTCTGCAGTTCATTGTCTTTGAACTTTATCGTCCTCCAAGCCACTCTTTGTCATTGACATCAAAATCCTCACTTTTAAGCCATTGAAACCAAAATCGACAATCGAGATATGAGGGGGCATATAAGCATCACCAGCGGCAGCTTGTAAAAACGCTTGATGGGTATCGGCAGCAGATTTCCTCAAATCAAACAACACAAATAATGGATAACGAAAAGGCAATCTTGAGCGTTACATGATTAGCGTCTGCATGCATTGAATAACTCAATGATACTAAATGAAACACTGTCGAAATCATCGAATTTAACCGTTATCCACATGGATACTCATCGCATTACTTTATCATTTTCATCAATATATGATGCTGATCGAAATACAGGCAAGCACCTGTTACATAAGAATATTTGAAAGATAAGATCTTATCCCACTTCTTCACAAAGCACAAAGCACCACTGACAGTGTTGAAAACGATTCCAGCGTAATTTATCGCATGATATACTTTTTCGATATATCAGCTTTAATAAGCGGACATTAATTGTATGCAAGTGTTGAACCATTAATTTGAGATGTGTACATATTGGCAAAGAGAAATACTGAAGCGATGCAGCATATATATCTCATAAAAGCGTAGAATATTCTGATAATGACATGAACATTTTAATTTTGTTGTAAGCAAGACTATCAACAGCTGTAACAAGCAAGCTACTGACTAGCTTGGCCGGCATCTTATTAATCAAGTATGCATAAATTCGATAAGACCGCCGATGTGCAATGTTTGATGAAACTCCGGTGCCGCTTGTCTGTTGCGATGCATTATAAGCTTTGTTGTGAATGTAAATATTTATGCTGTAAAGAAATAAAAAGGAGAAGAAAAGACGAGAAAAAATCGAATAATTACATGAACGGAGGTAAATAAAAGGGAAAACAAATAACAAGTATTCAGAAATTGTTCCTTCAAGACATCTATGCCTGCTGCTAGAGAAATAAACACAAATGTGTCAAGAAGAACGTTATGTACACAAATATTTGTTCGGTTAATATTTACTTTTTATTATTGCATATCTCTTCTCATGTCAATACAAAGTATGTTTTCTATTTAAGTTGTAATTGACATGAAAATTTTACCCTTTACATACGATTCAATGCAAAAATGGATAAAGGCAGTAAGTACAAAGAATATATAGCGAGAGGAGATAAAATGTATTAAATTTAACTTACCATACAATCATCAAAAGAATAAGTAAAGGAAAGGAAAGGCTCGAAGTAAAGTTCTTTCAATTACTGCAATGAAAAGAAGGAGGAATGAGTTGGGATCACTTCGTTCTATTTTCGGAATTCGATAATTATTTCCTTTTAGAAAATAACGTTGAAAATTGCAGTTACAGTCTGTGTTGAGAGGTAGAGATATGCACAATTCAGATCTTTTTTAATTGCAACCTCGTCTATATGCAATAGGTACCCTAAAGAATGCAAATTTTGGTCGATTGATTTATCTCTGTTTGTTCATCGGTCCATCGGTATCTCGGTTTTATTCACAATCTAAAGGATTTCCTAAAGGATTGATTCCGACTAGGTTTTAACAAATTTTGTAAATCACGTAAATTGCATGCGAGTACATGCTTCCCTATAATAGTAATAATAATAATATTAGTAAAAGGACGACAACCGCGATTTCGTTGTGGACGAATATTCTTTACCCTTTACATCTTTATATATACATAAGAAAAAAAAACAAAAATTCGAAAAAAATAAAATTCCCGCGCTTTACAATTTTATATTCGCATGAGTAGCCAAATAGGTAAGATTCGGGACTAGGTGAACAATGTTCATGGAATGAATCTCAGTGTGGTAGAGTTTTCTTTGGTAATACGTCCCAATTAGGTGGACACCCACTAGGCTACGACTACGTTCATAAATCTCTTTCTTTACCGTCACTTTATTTTCACTCTCCACGTGTTACACGAATGGAGGACATCCATTGAGTTATTGGTCATTTAAAAAAAAAGGACATAATAATTAGGATTTGGGTGCATATTATGGCCTTTTCTTTCCGTTTTTCTCCATAGGGACTGTGAGGTCATCCAAAGTATAAAGCGGTAATTTTTTCTCTACTCTAGTTGACGAGTAAAAAGCACTAACCCAATCCTTTTGCTTTTGAAAATGCAAATGCTCTCAGCTAATGCTGTGACACATTTTTTTTCCTTGGCCACTTTGGCTCATTTGCGATCGTCCATCGTGCAAGAACATCAAATATTCCAATATTTTTTCCAAATTTTAAACTGATATGTTAATTTTTTAACGAGGAATTCCGGCGGACAGACAGACTGACAAACACGCGTGAATTGATTGAGTATTGAGGGTGAGCAAAAACATATAGACATTATAGGGGCTCTGATACTTCTTTCTCGATGTCGGGGGAAGTATTCATAAAATACACACAACTGGATATAATAATAATAATAATAATAATATTAATAATAACAAGTAAAACCGGGACCGAATCTTTTATACCTATCACCGTTTATCCCAAAAAAAGACAAAAGAAAAAGAAAATTCTCGTGCTCTATAATAGGGGGTGGGCGTGACTGATTTCTTCTATTTTCAAAATAAAGTTTTTGTCGTTGGCGTTGTAGGCGTGTAGAAAAGATGGACAGACGGATAGATGGACAGAGGGGCAGACGGACGTGGTTAAATCGATTTCGGATTTGACGCTGATCAAGATACATACATACACACACTTTGTGGGGTCTCTGGTACTTCCTTTTGGGCGTTGCAAACGTTTTGACAAAATGAATATACCCCTCATCTATCGCTATTGGTTGTAATAGTAATCTTGTACAGCTTTCCTTCACTTCATTTAAAATTTCTTGCAGAAAATTTCGGAAGCAAAAAAAAATTACTTATCTTTAAACAGGACGGCAAGTATAGGTAAGAGGAATTTGGACAGAAACAAAAGAATGCAAACACACGTATGATTAGTTGCACACACGAGCATTCGTAGTATACCTTTAAGGCAAGAGAAGACTTGTATATCATTCCTGAACGTGTGATGTTTATTGAATGCGAATCGCTTTGAGTCGAAAACAAAAAAAATTATTCAAAATTTAATAAACGTGTAAAGCAAAGAACACCGTAAAAACCCTTTTTCAAGACGGAAAAAAACCAATGCACACATACTTGTGTTTATTTATTTTTCCCATGATTGTTCTGTTTTTTTTTGTTTTCTTTTTGAAAATTCATATTCCTGCTGAACCGCTCTTCCGATCTGCTTTCGGAATATCTATTATCCACGATTTGCGTTCAGTGTATGTGTAATCGATCACTGGTGTGTCTACGTCCAAGCTTTTCAAATTAAGAAGGTTTGCACAATGGGATTATTACAACTAACTGCGTAGATTTCAATAAACTGTTTTGTTAAAGCGAGAAGATAGCTTCAAAGATCCCATTAGATACTAATCAGCTTTAAACATATCCGTGTGTCCGTCTGTATAAACGCCTGTAGTAAATATTCTCCTAATCGGTTTGGAATTCGCCGGAAACATAGCACACAGGTTGATATTGAAAATGGCGGACCAGGTTAACTGAGGGCGCCGAAAACGCAGAAAATGTCCATATTACTGCACGAAAAAATCAGTTGCGCCCACCGAATATTATAGAGTATTGAGATGTAGTTTTTTTCACTTGTTAGTTAGGATAGAGATGGTGGTGGGTACGAAAGATTCGGCCAGAGTCGAGTACAGTTTGCTCATCTGCTGTGTTTATGAATAAAAGTATTTTTAATGAATTGTACCTGCAGTTTGATCGTATATAATTTCTTAAATTATATACTATTTTACTAATAATTATATACAACGTTTCCTTCGACAATGGCATCTATGCATAAGCACACAAAACAACGAATAATGGGCGTTTAAATTACAGTTAAGCCCATTTTTGTGCAGTGAAGTTTTTTCATGCGCTTTTCATTGGTTGTCACATGGCGAAAGAGAGAGAGAGTGTGTGTGTGTGGGGGGGGGGGGGGGGGGGGGAAAAATAAATTTTTTTTTTTTTTGTGCTTTGAAGCCATTTTTAGAAATTTTTTTAAATTTTTTCTATATTTT
>CCAG010002929.1:0-37015 GCA_001077435.1 Glossina morsitans morsitans
ATTTTCTTTAATATACTGTGAAAATTCATTTGATTTACCTATTCCTAAAGTTCCGGATAGATTTTTTTCACTGTTGTTTTTCTGTTGTTGTAACCGCCGCACAAGAACAGTTTTAATTGTTAGGTACATTGTAATTACTAATTGGGAGATTCAATAGAACCGCTATATTCCGTGTGTCACACTCAAACTTCGGAATTTTCTTCTTCTTAATAAACCAATGACTAAAGAGATATCCCCCATCCGCGTAACAAAATGACTGTCGAGAAGATTGAAGAAAAATGAAGCATAGGGACGCGGTGACGACAGCTTAGTGAATGTCTACCCAATCGGCAAGTGTTACGGCTTTGACGATTAAGCGCTCACCCTAGCTACGAACAAAGTAAACTTTGCCGCATTTGAGACTTGAACGTGCGAACACTAACGTCTTATCTACTAAGCTACACATGCAGTATACATTTTACGCCGTGAGCGTAAAGAGTCATGTCGCAAAGTTGACGTTAGAACATAAATGGATTGCTACGGTGAGAATAATTCCACGCGGAACATCGCATACAAGTTTTAGTTCAAATTAATTCCAAAATTTTAATGGTTTGCAGAAATGTCTGGCGTTAGCGTTATTATCAATACCTGAGCTTACACTCCCTGTGCTGCTGTATCTGATTCAAAATTGTTCATAATACAGGGAATTTTTTTTTTATGGGAATGTTTATAAGGATCATAAATAGGCTCTAGAAATTTTGTCATTATAATAATTGTTTGAATTTTTTACAAAAACTTTAAATATTCTTTTAATAAAACTGATATTAAAGATGATCTAGAAATCAACCGAATATTTCGATTATTTGAAAAATTAAAAAAAAAACTGAAACCGTGCTACGTTTAAAAGAAAACACAAAAAAAAAAGAAAATAAGTAAAAGTCGGCTAATGCCGACTATTACTTACTCTACATCCAAAAAGTAGACATTATTTTCACGCACAGCGATAATTGTCATGAAATCGCGCATATTAGAAAGTTAGATTTTCTCTCTGTACAAGAATTTGCGTTTCACCATAGCCCCTATATAAGTTGGGTTCCAAAAAAAAATAGATCTATATGATCCGAATTCACTATCGTTGATTGTTTTGCTGAAACGCTCCCATGAAATAAGTTCATCATAAAGTATAAAAAATTAAAACTTTTTCCGATGGACTTACTCATGGGACTCATGGGACATCTTATATGGAGTGCAGTTCTAATTACGTCCACTTCATTTTTTTGTTTAAGTACTAACATAAACAAATTTTCATCGGAAACAAATTAACAGTCAGGCTTTTTTGCCATATAAGGGTTTACGTTTCATGAGAATTCTTATATGGAGTGTAACCAGAAAATAGACCTACGTGGTCCAAAACCAATAAGGTAGATTTCTTTGTCAATTTACTATTTATTATGAGTTAGTTTTCATCACGAAATATGGAAATTTGACCTCTTTACCACATAAAACCTCTGTATATGTAAGAACAGTTATAAGAGGGCCCAAATACTGTTACTTAGCCACTTTCGCCGAGAAATTATGGAAATTGCAATTTTTCCCCATATAGAGACTTTTCAGAATAGGGCGCTATATGTGGAGTGGTCGAAAAATTGGACCGATCCGAACCATTTTCAATAGCGTTCGCCATTGGATCAACAAACGTCACTGTATCAAATTTCATCAAAATTGCGACCTGCACCTTGAAGGCAAATTCAGATGGACAGACATCAGACGGGCAAACCGACAGACGGACAGACAGGCTTAGATCAATTCAGTTTACGATTCTGAATCGATCGGTATAATAAAAGGTGGGGTCTATCTTAAGCCCTTCTGCGTGTTATATACGTCCGCACGATCTTAATATACTCTGTACCAGAAGTGGTGTAGGGTATAAAACGTAAAAGTGGTCCCGGGGAAAATTCAAGAATGGAATATTTCTGCCTTAAACCAATAAACAACCCCTTTGCATGCATCACGTAAATGATAAGCAGAAGCACGTATTTGCAGACGTGTGACGAAACACTAAAAGAGACACCATTATTCCGTTGTTCTAGCTAATCTGCCACATAAAATAGCTATACTGTAAAAAAACTCAAATAAATTTTGGTTGCCATTTATCTTTTATATGAATAAATATCAAAATATTTCAGAAATCTCGCTACAGATAAAAACCAGATTATGCAGATTAGACCAGAGATGTATAACTTTTTTCATCAACGGGCCAATCCAAATTTTTACATCACGGCGAAGACCATGGAGGAGACACGTTTTCGAAACTTAATCGTGTTGTACATTACTTTTAAATTACATTAAACGAACCTACTCCTTCCATTTTTTGTTTCTTTTTTTTTTTGATGGAATAATTTCAGAGTAGAATTTTAAAAAAATGATAATCAATCGTAAGGTGCAGGTGTTTTCGCTAAACAAAAGTGTAATGCGTATCTGTTCTATTCAGTTTTTTATATGTGAAATAACTTTTTTCTTTAGCTTAAAAAACTTAGACAGCAATTGCGGTTAAATTGAATGGCTCCTATATCATATAGTCTAGGGGTCGGCACGTCCGGCAAGTAACTTGGAGAATACGAGCTCCATTGCTGGTTTGATAGACCCGTACTTCTAATTTATTATTTTTGTTTTGTATGTGTAAAAATGCGATAGGGTCATTGTGTGTACCCTACACTATGGTTTGCTGGACTTCTTATGGATTTCTTAGAAAAATGGCAGAACACATCACACGGCACATTTTATTTATATTTAAACCTTGCAGCATTTGGGACGTATTCAACGCGCTGAAAGGCTTCAGATGGACTCATCCTTTATTATACCGATTGTCTGTCCGTCCGTCCGTGTTCAACCTACAGGTCGCAACTTTTGCGATATTGTAATAAAATTTGGTACGCTGACGTGTTTTGACCCAAGAACAAACGCTATTGAAAATGCGTTCGAATCGAACCAGTTCTTGACTATTCTCATGAAAATTTTCAATATTTTTCGACATTCTAAATTGGTATGGAAAATTTGGTTCGATGGGGGGAATTTTTTGAATCCTCTCACGTATAACCGTTCCTACAGAAACCGGAGCTTTATATGGTAAAAAGATCTTGTTTTCAATATTTCATAGTGAAAATTGTTTTGTAATAGTAAATTGTCAAGGAAATCGAACTTACAGAATTTTGACCATATATGTGAATTTGTTGATTACCATTGCATGTAAGTTTTCTTAGGAAATGACAAAAGGACTTCTATGACAAAAATCCGTAGTTGGTAATGTCTTATGATGAACATTTGTTCATGATAGCAGTATGACATAAAAATTAAATGGACCACATTTGAATCAAATGAGTCCATTTCTTCGACTCCATTTCATATAAGATTGTCCATGTGAACACTAAGACCTCCAGGAAAATATTTAATTTTGAATATTTTATGATGGAAACTAGTCCATGATAAAGATTGACCAAAAAATGTAATGTTAGGAAATTTGGATCACATAGGTCTATTGTTTAGACCCCAACGTGCACAGGAGTTGTCATGAAGAGAGAAAGTCTAATTTCTAATTTTTCGTGATGGAAACTGAAAGATAATCAAATTTTTAGAAAGTAAATTAAATTTGCTAAATTTTGATTACGTCATGTGACATTTTGGGCATCTTCAAGCAGGGGGGCTTTCATGAAAAGTACGCCTTCGCCCGAAAATAGTGTGTGATATTTAATGTAAACGAGTGAATGATTGTACTAGATGTAGGGTATTTAGTGAAGCGCCTTGTCCGACTATAATGTTCTTACTTGTTTCTTTTAAATGCTTTCAATATTTCGTTAAACATAACACTTTAGCAACTCAATAGGCGTAGATTACAATTGTTTGTGTGTGCCTTGGTTAGTTAAATCTAAATTTAACTTTATACACATACTTATGGGTGAATTTCGCAAAATGTTGACGGCAGAGCTATTGGCGTCTAAAACTTGCTTTAACTATACTATGAGGTACTTCACTTTTAGGTCTTGGGGTGCAAAGTGTTTTGCTTGCATTTGAAAATTATTAACGAATAAATTCATAAAAAATTTACAAAATTTTTAAATTTGAAAATTGTTTTCGTTAAATAGAATGGAAACTTTCGATAAACCTGACTGAATACAATATAAAGCAATCAATTTATTGGAATTTGTATATACAGTGCGGTATATGCCATTCAATCAATATTTCAATGACAAACATGTGTTGAAGTTCTCAGTCGCATTATATTACATCAGTCCGTTGCTTTGGATATGATTATCCTGTTTAAGAATATTTTTTGCCAAACTTTCATTTAAGAAAATCTTATAAATGGAAATAAAAATTTTGCAATTTTTGTTTATTTATTTATTTATTTATTTTATTTTTTCTTTTTTTTTTTTTTTTTAATTGACCAAATATTCAATTGTCCACACAACTATAGATGAATGTGTTGAAGAAGAAGACAGTGCATAAATATTCGTTTTGGCTATAATCTCCGAGTTTATATTATTTCATGGAAAACTGTCAAACAACAAAAGAATGCGATTTACGACACACATCTAAAAATGTTTGCTAAAGCGTAGGATGTAAACAAAATTTAGATAAAACAAAGAAATGATTTTTTTTTTTTTTTTTTTTTGGACAGCATGTTTACATTTCAGAGCAAACAAAAAGCGAATTATATCCACATGGTTTTCGTTCCGGCAAAAGAAAAACATAAAATTTCCAGTTAATACGATAGCTGAAAAGTTCATGGAGTTACAGCTGAAAAGGGACAAAGGAACTAACACGTTCGCCCCTCCTATTCGTTCCTCCGTTCGCTATTTATAATCCTTCTTGCCTACGAGGTGGCTGATAGACTATATAACATAAACAAGGAAATTATATTCGACTGTGGCCGAATCTTTACACACGCGAACAAAAGAAAAAGAAAACGAAGTCAATAAAATTTCGATATCATTTATGTGCATGTATTATTGGACCGTCCTTAGAATAGACGGCAAACTTTTAATCACTTTACCTATTATAGTTGAGTAATGAGCACAAAAACCCAATTATTTTTCCCTTCTTAAGACGAAGCTGTTGCCAGCTTGTTGTACTGGCCGATTTGGCCCATTTTCAATACCAAACCGCGTACAATATTTTTATTAAAATTGTGAACGTGACATCTAAATTTTTGGCGTCAGAAAATCTCTTTACAATACACATTTACACAAATTAAAGGGACATGGACAGATGGAAGTCCGTAGATTGATTTCAAATTTGATGCTGAAGCTTCAAATGAGTATAAAAATTATATCTTGTACTCATATAAATGTTAATTTTTTATGAGAAGTTGCATATAGGAGAAGATTCAAGAAATTGATTGATATGGTCCAAATTTTTTGCAGAAAGATTTAGACATAAATTTATATATAAATCATTATTTTGAAAGAATTTTTGTTATGAAATATTCAAAATTGGAAATAATTGTCATATAAGCGTTAATTTATATAAAGATGTGTAGATGCGAGGGGCTTCAAAATATGATCGTATCCCATTTTCATCTATAGCGCAAATGTATTGCTTTTCATAAATGGTTATTGAGAAAAGATGCGCATAATTTTTTTCGTATAAATAATACTTTTTGGAAATAGGATTTTTTATAGAGAGTGATCGTGGAAGGGGCTCAATCAAAAGGTATTAGATTGTCGAAATTATGTTAATCTTGTGAATTTTATCGAAACATTTTGGGAAATTATAGGTGGAAAAATACATGGACAAACAGATATGAGAGGAACAGATGGACAAATGGAAAGATTTGGTTTTTTAGCTCTTTTTCAAAGGACAAATTACTCAGGGGATTTGCCTTGTCCGTGTAACATGAGTGAAGAAGTGGGTCGCCCTAGTCTGTGTGTGTCTGTGTACCCAATCGGTAAGTGCTGTGCCTTTACCGACTGAATACTCGCTACAGCTACGTCCTGCGATTTGAATTTCAGTCAGAATCGGAGTCACCTAGTCTTGGGGATGCTGGAGAGGTACGTTTGATAGATTCAGAAAATTTAAAATTTATTCAATATATACGAACGTGGACTTTAACATACCCTTAGTACATCCGCTGTAAGATATAGAAATCGTAAGGAAGTCGTCTTTCAAAGTAATATCAAAACACTGCTGCTAGGGCAAGGAATATAATAATGAAAAATAAAATTTCCTGACCATAATAAAATAAATGTATTTTGTATTGAAGCATAGTTCAATTATTTTATTTTAGCTACGGAAATTTTCTCAATTATTATCCTTCTATACGAACGCATGCACATTTAAACGTTCAGTAAAAGCAGTTTTGCAGTTTACCCGATCTATGTAATATCGTATAAAATCGTATAAAATATGTGTTTATTTGAAAATTTTTGAAAAAATTATCTTAACCCGCTGTAAATAATATGAAAGTAAACAAATTGTAATAAACATTGCTAGCAACAAATATTTATTGCTATCAATAAAAACGGATAATGTTATTTTAATTACATTATCTGTTATGAAAATGTTTTCATACACAAATGCCATAAATAAGGAAATAAGCTTCAATTTATTTCATTATTAAACGAATTTATAACAAAGCAAATTATTTTAATAAAGATCGGATTAACTCAATAAAAACGTTTAAATAGATTTTATTGAAAGTTAAATTAAGCAACACTTGACGTATCCTTGATACTCACACTTACTTATCTCAAAGTAGAAAAGTAGAAAAAAAGTGCAAGCTGATGAGCTCGCTTCTGGGTCTTAACAGACCCAAAGTTATTCCCTTTCGGTTTTTTGTTTAAAATGTCTTTGAAAGAGCTTTAAAGTTTTTTTCTTTGAGTATTTATTCATCAAGGACCAGTTGACCCCGGATATGGTAAATGTTTCGAAATAAACAATGGCTTAGTTCGATTCAAAGGATCAAAGATCGATTTTTTGGAATTGTGTGACTTTAAGAAAAACATACTTCATCGCCCTCTCTATCGCAAATGATTCGCGAAAAAAATGTCTCCTGTGATGTGTAGAGCATATCGTACGATGGATGGTTCCTTAATCAGGCATAAACAATGTGTAGCTCATTGCATCTTCGTTGCCTATGTCAATATTTTGTAGCTACACTTGGCACCGGATTTCAATCGGCCCTAAAAGTCACTTCAGCTCTTAGCCTTTACTTTTGATGCATGAATTTGCCTTTACGGCAGGAAATAAAGGCAACAATCTTTTACAGTTTGGGATATGTTCCTTCCAAAAGACAGCTTATTCGTTTTCTCGACTCTAAAGGCAATATTTAATATATTGGTTTTTCGGACATTAATTGGAGAGTTTGATTTTCTCTCGAACCTTACGAAACGTCATGTGCCGTGAGAGAACTCTTAATGCTTCCAAAGTTTGCGAGAAAATATTCCCAAGATATTGATCTCTATGCTGTCTCTTACACTAGTTGATCAGTTGGTAGCAGTCTCGGTGAAATCGAAGCTACCATAACCGACCACTTAGAGAATCGAGTTGACTCTATCAGCTCTAGTTATAATATTATGGTTGCGTTTAACCTGATGTGGTGTATGTAGGCTTGGTATTAGGCTTGCAGAGTTTTTTTTTTTTTAAATCCACTGATTATAGCTTGTACTGAAAATTGTTGTTACTTATTAGGAGAAGTTAAGGTCCAATCAAAATGAAACAGTTATTGTTCACAACCTCTTCTTCATTTTTAGTTACGAATATTTCCAGTAAAAGGTCTTTTAACTCCGTATCGAAAATGTATGTATCCCACCATCTTTTTGCTGTCTTGTCTTGCTGTCTGTCTGACGGCTCTCTACATATATTTTTGAAAGCCTATTGTTTGGACGCCGTTCGAAATAAGTGCTCTCATGGAAATATTTCATTATGAGAATAGGTGTAATGGAACCCAGCTTATATTACCGCAATAGAGTTTCCTTTGGTCGTAGTTACAGTGAGTGCTCAGTCGGTAAAAACACAACACTTCTCAATTTGACAAACACACACTAGGGTGCGGTCACCGCCTTTTTATTTTGTTCTCTTTCCTCTCTTCTTTCTCACAGTCACCGCGTTACACGAATAGCGGACATTCCCTGAGTGATTGGTCAAAAAAAAAAAAGGATCATTTGACGGCTAAGCTACAAGCCTTGCAGAAAAGCCAGCATCGATTCTCGATTAGTTTACAATTTTCTTCTTAAGCCAGATGTACGCTCCGACAAGAGCTTCTCTATGGCAGTGCTAGATGTAAAGCAAAGAAATTCCAGTAAAAGATCATCCAGTTAAACGCTAGAAAGGATGCCATCGGCTTGTCTCACACTCAATATTTAAGGTACGGAATTCATCGCAAGAGTGCTTGCAAGCGCTTAACATGGAGTTTCGTTTTAACCTATCAAGTTAAGCGTCACTTTTTAACTTTCTATCTTAAGTTTTGAGAATGTATGTGAGCTTGCGACCATAGATGGGCGAATGGAGAGAAAGATGAACAGGGCTTACTAAAATAAGAATCTTACATCTATCAGAAAAGGTTTTATGTTTCGTTGAGATCTCTGAAGAGCGTTTTAGGATGCTTTCAAAGTAGGAGGCAAAAATTTCGTATATATTGCATATGCGTTACATGACCGCCTAATTAATTACAAAAAAATAAATCACAATTTTCAAGCTATCGTTTATTAAATTTTTTTAAGTAAATACTAACAAAAGGATCTGATAAAACTTAAAATGTATGTAAAAAAGTATTTAAGATTTATGCGTTGTAGAGACATGTATTTATAAGGTTTTTTTTATTATTTTTATTATTTTTATTTTTTATTTTTTTTAAATGTGATTTATTTTGCCACATTAAAATCATATTAATATCACTTAGAATTTGGAAAAATTATTATATTCTACAACAGCATAAGTTAGGTCAAAGAATCCTTAGGGAGGAAAAACCCACCATCACTTCACTAAATGATTCTTCTTTATTTGAAAATGCGATGCCTTCAAGCAAATGAAGAATTCGGTTGAAATTTCAAATAAAAACTGAATCACATATAAATCACTTTATGAGACCAGTTAGTAGATATAAAATATGTTGTAAGCGACTGACTGTCATGGCATTAAAATAAGCGAAGTCGTTTATGTTTTTTTTTCTTTTCATATTATCTTCTTCTTCTTGTTCTTGTTCTTGTTCTTCTTTTTCGTCATATTCCATGCGTTTCAGCGTGAGTCCAGCCAAATGGGGAAAGAATGATAGTGCGTTTGCTTTTATTATTATGTAGATAATGATTTTTCGAATTTTTTAATGTCACGATACAGACGCTCAATAATCTTCGCTTGTTCGCTGTATGTTAAATGCGTTAATGATGGCAATGGTAATAAAGGGCAAACGAAGCGGCGACAATGATGACGGTTAAGCGATTTAATAGCTAAATTGCGTACGCTTAATGATGTCAATGTGGATTTAATGGCCGTTTGTTCATGTTGCTGTTGACTAGAAATTGCTGTTTGTTTCGGCCCATCACGTAAATTCTCGTTAACGTTCATCATGAGAATTTCCGTTTTATTTTGTTTCGTTGTTTGATATTGAATTGACGTTAGATCCTTGTATGTAAACGAAGGGTGACCCTTTGGTGTTAAGTGTCCGCTAATGGCATCAAGTCGTTGCCACCAATCTGGTTTACTTCGATTGCTTGCCATTTGAAAATCTCCTTCCAAAGCTTTTTTCCATCTATAATAGTTTGTATTCTTTTCCGATTGTTCGTATGATTGTTTCGACAGATTCTTAAAGGACGAACAACGCGGCATACACTTGCATTTTATTTCCATTTTATTTTGTAATATAAGATTTTTATTAGTCTTTATTGCCTTAGCTTCTGCTGATGATACTTTCTTGCCAATTAAGTAAATGTGATGATAAAATTTTCCCTTATATTGTTTTTGTTTTGTTTTGTTTTGTTTTGCTTCTTTTTTTTTTTTTGGCAAATTCAAATTCGAACCGTTTTTTTTTCGTTTTTTACTACTTCTGCGAAAGAAAGATCGTATACTGTGCGTTTTCCTTAAACTGAATAAGCTATTTATAGGTGAAAGGTTGCTCTCTTAGGCGTGCTAAACACATGTTCTCGGCTACGCTCAGGTAATTTACCAATTTTCTGCTTGTAAATCATTCATGAATTTCTAGTCATTTTTCATTTGATTTCATATAAGAGTTTTGTCCTTGCCTTGATGGGTAAGAGAAAATGCGTTTCATTATATGCACTAGGCTGTTGCCATAATCCAATTAGTATTAGTATTGGCTCTCTAAAAATGTATATAGCGTTCGTTAGTTTGACGCCAACTTTGATTGCGGCTAAGCCAACTATAATGGCCGAGTAAGGCCATATAGTTGTAAAGAGGAAGAAGCTTTTCCTTAACACTACACTACATTTGCTACACGCTCGAAGTTAAATGGTGTACGAAGCGCTTACTATCAAAATATAAACACATAATCAAGCAGGATGTTGTTCTTGTGAACTAAAGCGAATCTTAGAAAATTATCATCTCTTTAACTTTAGCGGAGTTCAACTAAATGACTCCATCAGGCATTTTAAGCAATATATACTCAAACTGTAGATGGGTAACAATGAACTAACAGTATACGGTATAGACTGCACTGCACTTACCAATTTAAGGAGCTTCACTAACACATGGGGGACATATAGGTGTAACCATGTAAACTTCCAACTTTACACTGACCGAGAATATATGCATGTATTTACATATGCATTTATAAATATATCTGTGTGTAAACAGTCATATGTCAATGAATTCCTAAGTACCTCTCGAAGGAAAATCCCGTTCATATCATCAATCAGTTGTTATGTTATTTGCCCGTACTTTTAATAAATGTTTGCTCAATATTTTCTATGATTTACTCAACATCACTTGTGCTCATATATGCAACAGCCGTAATGACTGGAGATAGACCAACTTTCTATTATGTCAATTATGTCACAATCATTTTTTGCTTTGATTTAAGCATGTCTGTCCGTCCGTCTGTTTAATTTCTTACAATCTTTAACCTGCTCTTAGTATATTGGCAATTTTCGGCCTAAGACGAAAGGTTGCTGAAAATGGATCCTTTTTATGACCACTCCACATAACATAAGGACCTGTTTCGAAAAAGTTATATTTTTAATGTGGAAAAGTAGTTCAGCTCTTAATAATTCTCGACCACAAAATCGGTCAAAAATACTATTTTGGCTTAGCGAATATACATTTGGATCGGATGGGACTATTTTTTGACCATCCTTCCACTTAACGGTTCTTAAAAATATAAACAAACCTCTCCACAGTTATAACTTATTTTTCAGTATTTTATGATCATGTTTGGTTTAAAATAGTTTATACTACATAGGTCTAGCCTTTGCACTCTTCTTCATATAAGGGTTCTTATAAAAAATAACCTGCTAGATGACACCAAGTTAAGATTTTTTTATACGCTATGACGAGAGAGAAAAATTCTGTCAGGCGTAGTGGTGTAGAGTATTTAATAGCGGACATGACCAATTACAATGTTCTAACTTGTTTTTCTCGCAAATTTTGAAGTATTTTCGTTTAAAAGCTTTACGGATTTAAATGAATGAACTTGAAGCTGAAATGCGATATCAAAAGTCTTGAAACGGCTTAAATAAATACTCTTCTAACTTGCAATCATTTAGAAATTGTAACAACAAAAAGAGGAGATACTTGAATCTGAGTATTATTGTTGTCTATGTTTGCATATCAAATTGCCATTTAAATTAAAAGTCATAACTATGCCAATTACTTACACGCATACATATGTGTTGAACATTATGCTGAAAGTTTTTGCATTCAAACACCACTGCTTACTTGAGTTTATGTTAATTTACGTTTTCAAGTTATTGGTGAAGTGTTACGAATTGGGAGAAAGGAATCGACATAGAGAGAGAGAGAGAGAGAGAGAGAGAGAGAGAGAGACAAGAAGTGAGAGAAAGAGAGAAAAAGGTAATAAGAAGGAATTATAGAACAAAAATGTTCAATAGAGAGTCGGTCATACCAGCGAGCGTGGATGTAACAAAAGATGTTATCAGAAACAAAGAAAATGTCGAAATCTGGCATTGTAGAGATCCTTAAATTTAAGCAACTGATAAGAGTGCCTTAATTGCCAAGAATTTCTATGGTTCTTTTTTCTTTTTCTTTGTTTGGGTTTGTATGCATGACTGTCATATGCTATTGTTGTTGGAAAGGATGAGTCAGGTACTTGAATGAGATCAAAGCGATATCTGCACATATTTACTGCATTTGGAATTTGCGATTCTTATTGTATTCGCAAACAATGCTTAGCCAGACAACAATCGAGAAATTCGTAAATCACAAATGAGGCGAATTTAAATATTCTGGAAAGGTTCCTGAAACTGTTCACTAATTAATTGGTATGATCTCTTTAGTGACCTACTCATCTATGGCTATTACAAATCTTTCATCCAATTCAACATTAAATCGGGACACTGAAGTCTCTAAAGAACCTATGCAAGCTCTTTTATACATAATTCTGGATTATTTATTATAGACCGCCTCGGTAGAAAAAAGTCATTAATTATGTGAACAATTCTTCGCAACAGGTTTATTTTTGAGGATAAAAGATTTCCATTGTGAATGAGACAAAATTAAATTCCATCGCTATCACGGTAGACGTGTCTATGCTGGGAAAAAAAAAATGTATTTTTTAGTGTAAAATTTCCTGCATTTGCAACCTGTTGCTTTTAATGTTTCGCAAACAACGAACGAACACGACTAGTTCTTGTTGCCTTGAAAAGGTAAATACGAATTAATTTTGTAAGAACTAATTGTAAGAAAAAAATATTCCTTTCATGTAAACCTTTGCAGTTCTCCTCAAACAATACTTGACCTATCTTTGTGATAAAAAAAAAAGGACCTTTATACGAGAGGAAGTTGAACAAAGGGAACTATGCAGTCCAAGGTTGCCGCAAGTACAATTTTATATATTGGGTCGTAACTATGTTATCATATAAAGGCTTATTCTTTGTTTTTTTTTTCTATTCCACTTTGACCAAATTGCCAAAGTAATTTTGCCAATGTAGAATTCCGCCATAGCCTCGGGAAGACGATATTCAAATTTACTTAACAAAGTCAAAAGCTCACCACCACGGTGATAATACATAATCAAATACTAAAAGAAAACAAAACAATAAATAAAACGTAATAATAAGAAATAGTAGAACGCGAAGAAGATAGGAGAAGAAGAAAAGAAGAAATAATAGAACTAGAATATCTAGAACTCGGTAAATTTAGTTTCATTTTGAAAACCATGAGGCAAACTTGTAATCCATTGACGATCACCGTAAACAAAAAAACAGCACGTTTCTCTCCAAAACAAGCTGCTTCGAAGCGTTCCATACCCCGTAGCATTGGTTTGCTCAACGTTATTCATACGTGCCGTACACGCTTCACCAGAGACGCCGCAGCCTATCATCTTAATAAATATAATCTTCAAATACATCATATGTTAAGCGTATCCTTTTCGCCCAGCTAGCGACAGATTCTGATCGTTTTAGTCATCAATTTTAATAAAATCTGAAGCGATCTTTTCCCTTCTCAAGGATAAATTAGAGCAATCATCACATCATAACCATAAAAGATCATCCAAGTTGGAAGATGTAGTCATACCGGGATTCATCGTCTGCATCAACGTGCCTTGTCACGCACGCTTTTCTACTATAACGGACGCGAGAACTTGTAAACGTTTTATGGAAGTTTCTTCTAGTAATTCTACTCTACAACAAGACCAAGTATTCGGTTATAAGTTTACTGTAAATATTAAATGTAAAGAAGGTTCGCTCGTTAGAATAGTGCAGTGTGATGAACAACTGAATAGCACTTCTAATCCGAGGTCTTACAAAAGATAAAAATATCCGTAAATAGGAAAGCTGATGAGATAGAATTACCCGGACAAGGGCTTGGACTATTTTCTCTGCCATACCTTTTGGGTCACCTATGTCACATTAATTTAATATATCAAACTATTAATTTTCAACGATTTTATAGATGAACTTCTTTTTTTTTTATATAAAATCAATTTTAAAATGAGACGTCACCTATGAAGTGTCTAGTGGGTGTTTTTACAGGCAAAACGTGGACGTGTACAAGATTTTATCAAAATATTCGAAAAATTCTGACCTATAGGTTGGACACAATAATATATGTGGACAGATATCATACTCGGAGACAGACAGACTTGCTCAGCTATGAGAGCTTAACTTTTGTTTTATCCGCTTGAAATTTTCCATTATACACAGCACTTGTCTGCAATCTTCTGTCAAGACTGGCTGGTCCACATTGAAGTCAGAATTTAATTTAATCAGAATTTTATATCTAACACATAATTCTCCCGATTTCGGAATTCTATCTGAATGAAGGCCATTTGATTTAAGGAACAATTGACTGTTCTCCATAACCATTCTGTGTACAGGATTCGTCATTTATTGAAGCTTCTTCTACGCTAACAATGCAATCCAACTGTGTGCTTAGTAGATATTGTTTGTTGTGAGAAGATAAGCTTGCTTAATGCACTTATCATCTGGCTTTAAAAGTTTTTTATCAGCAATTTATTCTCCCTCTCTTTACCGTTTTCAATATTTTCCATGTAAACAAAGGAAGAAAACTTTCTTACACCTATTATCATAGATGGGTGGTAAATTAATTTGATCAAAATGTTTGCAACCCTTAGAAGGATGTCGCGACGATTCCACAACAGTGGGGCATACCTGATTAGTATTAAATTCTGAATCGATCTAAGCGTAACTGTCCACCCGTCCATCCGTTCAAAACTTCTTACAAGCTGATTGATCTAAGCTGAGAATCCCTTATTTATTAAACGGGGAAAAGAAAATTTTAAAGCGCGATACATTTTTTCCGACATATAATCTATAGGTGCTCCCACAGTTTGTCCACAAAAGTGGAAACAATCGGCCTCGTCTATCCAAGAGATAATGGAGTAATGAAATTTCATCATTTTTAACGTTTTTTTTTTAAAGATAAATAAATCATGAATGCAAAAGATTCGACCATAGCCGAATATAATTTTGTTACATGTTACTTTATGGTGTTGACTGCGCATAAACTTATTGACAAATTGAATTAAACTTTCGTTGTGTGTTTATATGAAAAATGAGACTTTAAAATGTCGTGCACTATCAAGTTCTTTTACTGCATCGGCAAACTTTTCAGTAAGTGTATGCGTACATGTGTAGCATAAACACTGGCCATCATTGTTATCGGGAAGTTTATGGATTTTATCATTCGCTTTTTTTTTTTGGAAAATGTCTGAACTCGATTCTGATATAATTATTGATAACATCATTAAGAGTTTCTTTTGAATTGTAACGGATTTCGTTCGACGCACTTTTTACGCCGCTGTCGAAACAATCAATCCATCGATCACAAGCAAAGTTTAACTGAAAGATTATTTCTTGAATAAGTTCAGTTAAATGTCTACCAACCTAATATGACTTAATGTCATCGGATATATAAAATCTGCAATTTATGTTTGATAAACCCACAAACATTAACATTAGCTCATGGTGTTAACGAAGTTCGTCCTCATTTACTTCTAATGACGGTAACTAAAAATTGTTGTTTTCATGCATAACCACAGACTAAATAGATCGTCGACAGGACACTCGTGTGTCAACTGAAAGATGAGCAAAATGCTGACTAATGATGCTTTTAATAAAATTTCTATTTAAACCTACATAGGATAAAGCTAGTCATTGGGCAAAGTTGACCATTAAATACCCTACACTATTTCGTTTACTCCCTTCGAAAGTTGAGAGTTAAAGTTAGAAATTCTGCAAAGTAATGAAAAACAAAAAAAATTACATATGGAAGGCGGTCCAAACTCTGACGCGATATCGGCCAAATTGAATACACCCTTTCTTCTCATCTCAATAACTTATTATTCTATTTACCTCATAGGACTTCAAAAATGAATGATGATAGCCTACGCGGGTAGGTAAACACTGTTTGAGGCAACTGTCTTTGCTAAGCTATGATTTACTGCGAACTAACTAAGCAATGAATAAATAAATTATAAAAAGCAAAAAAATTTCTCTCACTTCACTCTACTCCTGCTTCATTACATCATTTTCTAATTCATTTTTGGATATTGTTGAAAGTTTCAATGTAACGCGGAACAAAAAAATTGCAAGGCGTATGTGTGTGGACGGGACAGAGTTAGAGAGAGAGAGAGAAAGAAAAGAAGAGGGATTATCCCATAAAATGTCAATCATTTTATTTAAATATAAAATTCTTAGCGTCGGCTTTCGAACTCAAAATTTCGGCCATCAATGGTGAACCGCCTATCAACTACACTAACATGGATATCATACGTTTGTCAGCTTATTGTTATATTTTGCAATATCTGTGCAAAAAATTACTAACTATTTACAAAGAAATTGCTCATGTCGATCTGTCCGCCGTATAGTCCAATAGTTAGGACATTCGCCATCCCGCCAGTAAACCATATAAACTGTACTATCTATTTCCATGTGCTCCCACAGTTGGGAAACCAGACACCATTATGTTTGAACCTAGTGGGTTCACAGCATTAACCGCCGGTAACAACCAGTTGTCTTTTTTTTTTTTTTTTTTATAAGGTAAAGTATGATTTTATTTATTATTTATGTTTCTTTTTTCTACTTCTGTTCTATTCATCGTAATAGAATTTCTCTATGGCTGAGCCAACACATGTCAGCGCACCGAATTTCATCGCAATTTCTCGAAAGTTCCGATCTATGCTTTCAATAAAAAAATAAATGGACAAACTGACGGACTGACATAATTAAATATATCACAAAAAAATTAATTTATCTCAAGTCCTTCTGGGTGTCGCAAGCGTACTCGTAAACTTAATATATTCGTATCATAAGTGCTGCATAGTGGCACTGGTATACCGTATATGTAAAATAGTCGGGTAAAATTCAATGAATTTAAAATAATTAATAAAAATTATAACTTTTTCATTTGATGTTCGTTTGTCTTTTGTAAAACAAACTTGAAAGTTTGTAATTTGTCCGTTCGATGTGATCGCCACAAAATAGGCGATTGTGGTTAAAAATTGGCCACAAACCAAAATAGCGTAAATTAAGGCTTAGATGTAAACTAATACTGCATCTACTTGTGGTTACTGCACAACTTCTCTTATATAAGCAACTGAGTATATCAAGGTTGTAATCCATCTTCTTTTATATCATTCATTATCGTGTCCTTCTGATTGCATTAATTATGTGAAAATTGCAAAATTTCGTATGCCACTAATTATTTCTGTTTCTATGATTATTCCCTTATTTCCCTTAGAGTGCAGAAGTGTATATATATATATGTATATATGTATATAATATAAATCTTTGCACATCGTGTTGAACTTTATCTTTCAGAAAACTGCATTAACTGCATGTCTTTTATCAGTTGATAAATGAAAATATGTACTCAAATAGAAGGACTAAATAAATTCTTCAATCTCTCTCACGACTCAATAGATTATTGAGTGAGAATTAGTAAATACTTGAATGAAATTTTTTTTTATCACATTTTATTTGCCTTCATGTTTCAAATCCGTTTGTTTAATATCTTCAGCAAATTGGTATTGAAGTGTAGATAAATGTCTCTTGGCCTATGTTTATCAATGGACTGAGTGCAGGGGTGTACTGGCTTTACTGGAAATGCGGTCAACATATAATAAGTACAAGAGGAATTGTTGCAATTGAGGAGGAAATGCCCACAAAAATGGTGAAAGGCATGGCAAAAGTGAATCACGTGTTACTTAATGGCTTCAATTACTTGGAGGCTTTCCTTCAACACCCGTCGCCCCTAGAACTCAATTTCCGGATTGCGTCAAGCGACAAGTCATACTTTTATTGAGCAAAATTTCAGTTAAGCGCAGCATGAGAAAAGCTGAACCAAAGGTAGATTGCATCTTAAATTGACTTCAGCAGGACTTCAATGCAACGCAAATGTGAACAATAACGAAATTTGGCTTACATTTTATTCCATTTATATTGTATGTCGTTAGGTTTGTGATGGATGTGAAACAACAAAATCGAATTAAAGTAAGTTTTGGCTAACATTTCCTTTTAAATTCTGAGTTAATCTTCCGCACAACGGTTACTCGTTGTTACGTTAACAATTCATCAATAAAAAGTACATGTACAAAGCGATGTTAAATGCAATGATAAAATGCTTGCGCGTATGTGTACTGCAATCACATGCATGTGTACTGCACATGTACTGTACATGCATGTGTACTGCAATCACATCTATAAATGTAGTAGCTTTAATGCCTGGAAAGGGAATCATGCTTCTACTACTAATGCTTTGCGATACATGTACATACGCAAGCAATGATGACACGATAACAGCAACAACATAACGCTTTAACAAGCATTACATTGCACTCTCAGATTGCTGTTTATTTAAGTCTGTTTAAGATTTAATGAATATTTCATAACGGAACTTTATGGCGATACCTATTGCTCATCTGTTATGGTTAACATTAACTGTTTCGGTCATGTAAAGTTTAATCTTCAAATTTTAGAATTTGCTTAAATGCAAAATCATTCACTTCATTAAACTCTTTTCTGCGAGAGAGGAATGCAAGCTATGAACTAAGGTGGTCCGAATTTACCAAAATGATATTTCTTACCAAAAATTTTATTTTCGTCATCAAATATTGAAGAAGGCCGACTTGGACTAGATTTTAGCATCACAAACCTGCGTGATATAAATACATAAAAATTAGATCTGTTTGTCCATGTAAAGGGTAGATTATTGAAGAGGGTGTTCCAAAAATTGTCCCAAATTGATAAAAATTTTTCACAGAAAGATTGCTCCATTTATCTCATGTATTCACAAAAACAAGCGTGAAATCGTGATGTAAGGGGGCAAAGTTACCTTGTTCGCAGTAAGAAATTGGGAGTTATTTTCCCGAATTTATTTTCAAAAGGCCAATCAACCTATTCGAACATACTTTTTAGGCATGTTTGCCAAACCAAAAAAAAAAAGATTCCTCACGTATTGTTCACGTATACTCACGTAAAAGCAAAGTGTTATCGGTCTTAACTAAAAATGGTTTGTCTTGCGACAGATCCGTCAAAAATCAGGCTCATTAAAATTAACTAAAAAAAATTGTTTCCAAGTAAATATGTATTTCAATAGAAAAAACTAGATAAGATATAGTAAAATTGGAGGCCAGCTAATCGGCTGAGAATTTCAAGCACTTGAGAATTCGAAGTTCGTATTACAGAAAAAAACAGGCCCGCATTGATCGCTAGTTAATTACATCTGGAAGAAGTTCGCAAAATGTCCATAAAATTGTTGCATTGGTTTCACGGAAATCGTGTCAACCGACTTCAAAAACTAAGCTCTTAAGAAGTAGTTATAGCTACAACTGCATTAGGAGATTTGCTTCGATTAGCTTTGAAACCTTGATAAGACATTCCTGAAACGTTGTGATATCGGATTTGGAGAATCCAAAAAAAAAAAAAACAAGTAAGAAAGTTGAATTCGGTCAGAACCGAATTTTTTGTACCCTTCACTTAAACAAAAATTTCATGCTCTGTAGTATGGAGTACGCGCAGCTGATTTCTTCTATTTTCAAAATAAAGGTTTTTGTCGTATATGCATACGGGCGTTGTAGGCGGGTAGGACAGATGGACAGACGGAGATGCTTATATATAAAAGAATATATATACTTTGTGGGATCTCTTATGCTTCCTTCTGGGCGTTGCAAACGTTTTGACGAAACGAATATACATACGTAAAAGTACATTTTTTGGAATTTAAGTAAGTAGTAATTTAACATGAAAATTCAAATTTTTAAGGACTATCAAGATATCTTTCGTATTATCCCGTAAGCTTGCAATGCTTTCGTTTCAAATCTTATTAGATTAGAAAAAGGAAAATATTTTTCAAAAAATTAACCGAATCGTACAAATAGGCGGAAGGCAGAGAGAAGTTCGCTTGATTCTGCTTTAAGGGGACCGACCAATTCGGGAGCTGTCATTGTCTTAATGAAAATGAATAAATAAATGAAAAATAAATAAAAAAAAAGTGCAATCATTTAATGATCAAGTGTTTAATATTATAGCGTCATTATTTAAATAAATGTATAATGTCACTCATACGCAATGTATTATTTATTAAATAAAACACATGCAATAAATTGACTCTAGCTTCTCAGCGGAGCTATATAATGTTTTTCCCTAAAGGACAATTTGATGTTATCGTGTCTGCTTTTATGCGAAGTTAAAACAAATTATTGTTCTCGAAAAGTTTATAATTCAAATAACAAAGATAACATTTCGCAAATAAGTGAGAAAAAGAGATAAAGTCTTTCACAATATGCTTTGTACGCGAACAGTGTGAAGTAATTTTTTTTAGAAATTCCTATTTAAATAGAGAAATGAAAGCTTGTCAGTGTTTTTTGTTTTTTTTTTTAAATAAAGTTTTTTGTTTATGAAAAGTTGATAAATCCAACCACAAAAACGAAAATGAGAATAATAACAGCGAAAATCGTATACACATACATAGTTGGGCTATCGCTAACAAGAGACTTAAAATGGAAATTTGGTCAAGGCTTTCTGTTTAATACGTACTTTTATTTTTCTTTCTTTCTTTATTTATTATTTTTTTTTTTATTTCATATAAAAGTTAAATTTATCATAGTTTACTGCATTGCAATGGAAGCATATACTGACGTGTAATAATTTTCGACTTGTTAGCTGAACTTAATTAAAACTATTATTAAAACTTATCCAAATGCCGTAAATAAAAAGAAAGTTTAGTATAATATAACACAATTTATAGTAAACTCAATCATTTACCGTGTGTTGAAAAAATATATACAACAACAACAGAAACAACAATAAGCATTAACATGATAATTGCAATTGTGTGCAATTGTTATATATGATGGTGAACTCTGGGCTTTTTTACTCGCCTAATATGACTAATGAACTTGCAAAGTGAGTCCAATTATATTCGAATTGAGTCAAATTTTTTGAACACGACTATTATACATCTCAAATGACTTTAAGAGGTTATAGTCGTTCTTCATCTATCTTCGTACTAAAATTTCGGAAATTATAACTTATTACCATAGAAAGGCTTACTTTTCATGTAAAAGCCTTATACGTTGTATGTAGGTAGGGTCCGAAAAATGCACCTACGTAGTCCAAACTTCCGACTTCCGACTGACTTGTCGACTAGCTTTCATTCTACAATATTAAAAATTAAATTCTTTTGCTTTTCCTTTCCCATCCCTTTTATTATCGTTCTTTGTCGCCATACATACATGTGATATATATAAATGATACCTCGTCTGATTGGCTGGTCGAACATAAGAAAACTGTACATATAAAAGTTTATTTTTCATGAAAACCATTTTTCAAATACCATTCAAAAACCATTTTTCAATGCGGTTAAAATTGACGATCGTACGATGAAAAGGGACGAACAAAATAATAGGAACATTATGCAACATAGTGCCATCTTGTTGCATGTTGCCCATACTGGTTCCGTGCAAATAAGACGACACGTGCCAAGCCACGTAGATTATATTTCAGCGTCTTATACGCTTAATAAGCGATCGGTGAAGTACGATGATCTTTCAAACTTCGTCATTGGTGCAGGGTTAGCGTTGACATTGTTTCAGACGAACGGGTTATGTGTGAAGAATCGCAAAAGAAGCCTACGATCCGGACTGCCTGTTGACTGCAGTCAACAATTAGGGAGGTTCCATTATTAACTCGACGGCAATACCGAATTCAGCTGGTCCTCTCGTTCGCGTTAGCATATTGCTGCCAAACGCTTTCGTATTCCAGGATGATAGCGCGCACAAACACACAAGCAAAAAGGTTCAATTCAAATTTGATAACCATCAGAATATCTTCCCTGGTCAGCACCATCGCTCGATTTCAACGTGATTGAGCGATGATAGCGTGTTTTAGAGGAGAGAGTGACGAGCAGATTTTCATCTTGAACATCATTGAATATAAGAATGGGACAAAATTCCGTTGGAAACTATTCAGACACGTTGCGAATCTATTCCGCAAACAATTGAAGCTCTTCTACGAACGAATGGTGATCAAATATCTCATTAGTAAATAAATATTGTCAGGTATTTATAGCAGGTATTCATATTATTTTATCCATCTCCTTTTTATGTTAAATTATTATGTTGCTTCAAACATCATTCATAGTAGAAATTAGTTCATGTTATCATGTAAAAAAAAACTTACACGAAACGCGATTGAAAATATAGCGGAATGCAATTCGGATTATTCACAACAAATTCATATGTCAAGTCACTATAACGGACGCACTTTCATAACAAAATTTCAATATCGACACCTTGTTGTTCTACGAAGACTTGTTTCCTTCAAAAGGAGGGGTTTCAATAAATGCTCCTCTGTCATTAAAATTTTCCATTTCTTAGTTTTATTGCACTAAAATGCTATTCTCCACCGATTTTTTCAAGAAATATTCAAAACACACAACTAATTTTATCGAACAACTTTTTCAATTTCATCGAAAAGTGCAATCCACAAATTGGAAACGGAGTTGTATGGACAACCATCAGACAGATAGACGGACAGACCTGCTTAAATTGAGTTGGGAAATGGTTTTGAATCGATTAGTATAATAAAATGCGAGTTTACCCCGGCTTCAGTGTTCTTTAGGGATTTTGAACTGCAAATATTTGCCCACCAGAAGATAAATAAGTGGCGGGAGGAACGAACGATGGTAACGAAATCAAATCGATCCCTCACTCAATCATTAATGTTTGCAGCAAATGGATCTTATAAATGAAATAAAGAAAGATTCATAGATTTATTTCTATGGAATGTACACTTTCAACCCGCATCCACTCTATGTCAACTTTATAAACTTAGCAGATGTGCTGTTGATTATGGAAAAATGATTTGCATAAACTGTATATAGGAACATGTGCGTTTGCGTATGAAATTTAAAAGCGGTAGACAAATACGCTTGACATAAAAGATATGGCAGTCAACGGATTGAAATCATTTTTATGCGAACGTTTAAAGCTTCTCTTAAAATGATTTACACTGTGATCTGACGGTTGTCCGTAACAGATCACAAATTCAAAAAAATAATTTTCGATTTTTTTTTTTAATTGTCGTTCGAATTTATTTGATGATATTTGTCGAGAGAAATATTTTTCCTGAAGGAAAATTATACAGAGCCTAGATAGTTCAAAATTCAGAACATATTTGATGTTATTGAGAACTAATATAAGGCAATCGTATGAGAATCTGTTTATAATGCGGGCGTACGTAACACACATAAAGGCTTAAGATAGGCCCGTCTTTTATTATACCAATCGATTCAGGATCATAATCTGAATTGATCTAAACTTGGCTGTTCGTCTGTCGGTCTATCCGTCTGATGTCTGTCCATGTAAATTTGCCTTCAAGCTATAGGTCGCAATTTTTGGTGTGTTTTGACCCAAGGACGAACGCTACTGGAAATGGTGCGGATTGATCTACTTTTACGACCAGTCCCCATATAACGCCTTATTTTAAAAAGTCGTTATATGGAAAAAAATTCTAATTTTCAAAATTTCTGAGCAAAAGTGGTTAAGTATTAGTATTCCAGAATTCTAAATTAGTATGAAAACTTTAGACCGGCCGGGGCGCTTTTTGAATCCCTCGCATATAACGAAAATTAAAGTTCATAGGACAAAAAAGTATAATTTTCGATGCTTCATGATGCAAACTATATCATAATAGTAATAGTAAAAAAGTTAACTGTACCAGTTTTGGACTGTCTTGGTAAAGATTTTGAACCCTCGACTTACAACAATTTTCAGGAAAATTGATCCTTTCTAGAACACAAAAGTCTAAACTTTAATATGTGGTGATGAAAATTGACTCATAATAGTAATTTCACACACACACACACAATATGAATTGTGTTAGACAATCTATGGGTATGGTATGGGGTAGTGCTAAGTGGCTTCTTCTAGAAAATCTCTTCATTACTTTTCCGATTAATACAAGTTCGCGGTTTTATAAAAATCAGTTAAAGCAAATTCTGAATGCACTAAACCGACTGACAGTATTAATATATCGTCATGTCTCAATAGTCGTAGATTATGGCCACATGTGAGCATCTGTACTTGTTGACATGTATTATATTCATAAAAAGTAATTCGATATTTTTGTTACAAAATTTTCCAGTTATTTTTCCTGTAAAGAATAACATTTTGCGAATTATTGTGCGATACATATGTGTGTGTGTGTGTGTGTGTGTGTGTGTGTGTGTAAAAATTTAGTTTGTCTTTACAGTTTTAGACGTTATGTGAGTGAGTTAGTCTATGAGAGCTTCTCATCACCGCACGTAGTTAACTCATAGTGTGCGGTAGAAAAGTTTACGGTAAATATTCAAACTTTTTTCAATCATGAATTTTAAATTATTCTCTTTCAGTTGATTTAATGCTTTTGTTGAACTAACTCGCAAGAGATATAAATGATGAGAAGTTATTCAATCAAATAAAACTTTTCATAAATCTGGGGCTTTTCCTCTTCTTCCTCCCCATTTTTATGAAACCTATCAGTTTTGTTTTCTTATTTCTCTCAAGCACGTAGATACTGATTGATGAAATTGAAAAGCAGCAAACTGAAATTTATAGGCAAGCAAGGCTGACCATTATGCTTCTGTAACAATTTGGGTAATAAAAAAAAAAAGCTCTTCAATTATTTGCATTATCAAATGGCAAAAATTACACCTCGTTATCATATCAAAGGCATTTCACGAGAACTTTAACAGGCAGGGATTGGAAAAATGAAATCCCATGCATCGGTCAATAAGTTGCGGGTTCTTTTTTTTATAACAAAAATCAATTTTATCCGTTACACTTAGTTCGACGCTTTTCTACAATTGCGATATTTTTGTTTAGGGAACGTTTTGTGAAAAGCAATCTTAAATCAACAACAAGAAAAGTTCGAATTTTCCATTGCTTTGAAGATGGCAAACGTAGCCCCATCAAGTCCACAGCAGCTCGCAGACAAGCAATCGAAATAAAATGTGAACGACACTGACACTGTTGCCACTTTTTTTAAAATAATATGCATTTTCTTTTAGAGACAAAGTCTACGTATTTGTACCCGAACGAACGGACTGATATGTTGCAGAGGCCCATTTATAACAAGCTAAGCGACTTAAGCTAAGCAAAAAAAGATGTCAATAAAGGCGCTATACTCTCTGAATTTCGAACATAATACGCTTTAAGCGAGTTATGTATGAAATTTTGAATGACTTTATTTGCAAAGATAACACTGTCGATTAATAATATGGTTTGGTTGTTTGTTAAAGACGGCGTACCATTCGCATAAAATACTATGAATAAATTTTTCTTGCCATATAAAGAAGGGGTTTTGCTTGAAATAAGAACGTCGACATGGAAGAGCGTTCAAAAATGTTCTTTTCGTATTTATTTAGTATGGAAAAGTATAGTTTTTTCCCAATTTTTGTCAAGAAATTGAAACTTTGTTTTTTATATATAAAGGCTTTGGCAAAATAGAGCTTTTTTGTCCTTGGGTCAAACAAATGAACGTGTCTTAAATTTGCTTTAAAATATCTCGAAAATAGCAAGCTGTAGCTTATGTTAGACAGATGGACGGACATGAATTGAAACCGATTGGTGGTGTAATTTCTCATATAATTCGTCGAGGTATATTTATGTCTTCAAGTCTTGCTAGATGTTGCAAACATACGCACAAACTTTATATACGATTGTATCACAAGTGTCTTAAGAGTAAAAAAAAGTATTTATCCTTTGCCTGTGTATACGTGTATATGAAAATATTGTGAAATTAAAATTGAATAAATTTTATCCAGACTTGTTGAAACTTATGTTGTTAGTTGTTAGCTGTTTGAACACCTGCTATTAACAAAAATCATTTAACGTCAACAATTAGTTAGATATTAAGATATTCTTAGTTGGTTGGAGAGAAAAATCTAATTACATTGGGATTATATTTGTGATTTCAATCTCGTTACTGTCTTAAGCAACTTTGACTTATTAGTTTATGCACACAACTGCAAGGTAATAAATGAATGCTACTCTAAAATTACAAGTTGATGACAACATCATCTCCTATAACGTGCATATATATATATATGTATAAAGCGCTTTGAATAGCATCGTAAGTATAAAGAAGCGTCAAAGGTCAAAGCTCAAAGGTGTGAAAACTGTATTGGACTTCTTGTGACCGTCATCTGATTGAAACCTTTATCTAATTACTTTACCTTGCTGTGCAAGTTTGTTTTTATATCAAGAAAAAAACTCAAAGAGATGACTTTAGTAAATAAATTTTGAAAAACTTTTGCAAAAAATTCACAAAAATTTAAAACATTTTTATACACATTTAAGTGCACATTTTACAACGAGATCGACACAGTTAACTGGTTAAGTATACATAGGTATATATGTATAGGATGCCTCTAAAACTTGTTTTTGCCTATTACAAATGGAATGACAAACTTATCAAGCTTTTTCTTTCACTTATATACATACATAAGTGAAGAATATAAAGGACTAAAAGGCAAAAGATAAAGGGTGAAGCTATAAATTTTTTATATGAAGCTGGCATACAGATAATATATTAATATTGCAAGTATTTAAGGATTATCGCAATTTTTCATAAAATTTTTTTTTTTTTTTTTTTTTGGTGAGAGGAAAATTTTTTAAAAGGAAAACGAAAAATGCTACGAATGTAAAAGAGACGTAAATGTCTATATACGAGTAGAAAATTTTACGGTCATAAGCCAAGCAATACTACTATCATATTATTTATCGAAACTGTTCACAGATTTGTTGATAAATTGCTGATGACACCATCTGTGCAGTGTATTTGAAAAAGAAAACTTTCTTAAAGTAACTCCTTTTTTACTTAGCCTAAGATTTTAAGCTAATTTAGTTTAATTCATCTGTCTGCACGCCTTCTATAGTTGAAACTCTCATGCTCGCAAAAATTCGAAGATCAAATTTTTTAAAAATCACCCCTAGGTTAACTGCAAAGAAGGAAAGTCTTCAATAAATTAGGATAGTATGTCGGTCGTTTACCTTCTATCCATAAATACCTTGAGACCTTATTACAATACAATCTATATGCGATATGTGAATTTATGACCCTTGAAGGTCGTATAGGCCGGCACTCTTCACAACTACTTATGCATAATTAAATATACATTTGTGGTAAGTACTTGGATAAGTTTATGTAGAATTTTCGGTAAATATACCACCACTGCACTAATCTTCGGGCTCGTCATGACAGTAAGAACACTACTCGTTTAAGAGTCGTTAAGAACACAGACTCGTTGATTCACTATTCAGTTAATTTCTGAACTAAATTTGACTGAAAGGGGAAAGCCTTACACCGATTTTTGTCTTTCAAATCAATTTTAGACCAACGCAACCCAATGAACAACTGCGGCTAAGCGAGTTTCACTCTTCATGGTAAATAAGAAAGACGATAGTGTACTCAGTCTCGTTTGAGTGTTTTGTTATGTGCTGCAAACGATTCATGATCACAGTTACGTGACGCACGCGACAATACTCAACAAAATATATCTACTATCCAAACTAACCGCTAAGCTCATTAAGATTTAAATAAGGAAATCTTGTGTTCTCATTGCATCCTTTCTACACAGGGTCTTGAATCATCTCTTGCTGATTTGCTGAATTTTATCAGAAGAAAAATTCTCTTTAAGGTAAGGAAAACACATTTTCTTAAATATGTGTTAAGCAAACTGTTTCCTTAAAAGATCCCTACAATCTACCTGAATTTTGAAGTGGTGAGCACTTCCAAAGTCCTCCTGTTTGCATTTTATATTCTCAACGACAGGATAGTCTCCATAGAACAGCCAGCTATAGAAAGGAGAACCGTCTGTTTGCAGAGTTCCTTCCTACAGAGTCATACTACTATACATATGCTATATATATTATCATATGATTTCAACAGGTCTGTGCAGATCCGACCCGACAAGTAATAGACCTTCTAAGAGGAATATTGTGTCGATGTTTCTCTTAGTGCAATCAAAATTTATAAGGGAAAATTACGATAGCGAATTATGATCCAGGATCGTATAAATCATCCATAGACAAATGCAGCTATATGCTGCCTAAAGTTCTGTCTGCAGCTTTCCATAGTAGTTAGTAGGTAACACGAATAGCAGCGAACCACGAAAAATCTCCTTTTTGTCTTTATAGCTGGCAAGGACCTTCTGGAGAGTTTAATAAATGCGGAGAATAACAGTGACATTGAATATTTGATGGGGCAGGTAGGCCTCGCCATTCCAACAGGGAAGGAAGTGTGCAGAAGTGCCCCCTAAATGAAGGCGATTGTATCAATTGTTTGCAAAAGGTAGCTAAGCCTTTATGTTTATTCCATGTTGTATCGAGCATCCTCCTTCAACTCTAACCAGAATTGTATGTTGTTTTCATGAGCTTATGTTTGAAATTCAGCGAAATGATTTCGTGGATTCACCCGCAATAATTCAAAGTCTACTTATCAGTATTGCTTGTGCAATAATCGTACTGTGCTCTTATCATGTAATTTTGTGTTCTTTAGTTTTGTTATGTTGTGCGTTGACCGACTTATTTTAAATGCGTATGTTTGGCTTTGGCATGAATGTTATTTTCATACTCTTCCTTAAAGCTGACAGAAAACAGAAGAAAATTTATGTTCATGAGTACCAGGCGATTATTAGCTTTTGCCTTAATCGCTTTATTCATATTCATAAGAAAGCCGAACACATATCAGAGAAAAGAGTGACCGCGGGACTCCTGGTTACAGGCAATCCAAACGTGTGATTTTATCGAGAATTTTCATCCGTGAATTCATTAGAGACTTTATACATACAACCATACATGTATACATATATATGAATGAATGGAGGGTGACTTCTGTTTCAACGGCTTTTCATTTGGGGACAAAGAAACAAGCAGAGGGTAAGAAGGCTAAGCAAGCAGTAAATTAAAAAAAAAAAAAAAAATAACATTAACTGTAAGAAATTTCGTTTTTAGTTCTACCATAGACAGCATCTTTATATGTATTGAGTTTAAAAAATTTCCAAAAAAACACTTTCAAGTCATTAGACCAATGAAAATAAAATATTTTACTACACAATTTAGCACAGCACGTTTGAACTCTTGATTGTATTTTTAAGATGATTGTATTTATTTTCTCTTCATGCTTTCGTCCCTAATATCCTTTTTCAATTTATTTTGACATTTGTTATTCCGACCAAAAGCTTTTTATTTCAAGTGTTTCATTGTAGGAGTGAGAGAATCCATGAAAGGATAAATTGCCTGAATACAATATTACTCGTTTTGACCGCAATCAATTTTATTCTATATCGGTAAATAAGCAACGAACTTATTTACGAGTTTTATTAATAAAAACTTGATAAAGCCATTATCAGCTTCTGTAATTCTGATGACGGTATAAGTTAAATGGAATAAATGTAGCAAACTATTCAGATTAATGTATTTTGCGGTGTTTTAATTTTCTTTTTCTGTTCGCTTAAATGATCTCTTAAAGAATCAATCAAATCTATCATACTCACACTCATGTCATGTCATTTCTTGCAGCCTAAAGAAACAAATTTTCGAATATACTCGTACAGCTGCAGGTTAAAGATACTCGCTAAGTTGTCATGTATAAAAATTTGTTTGTTGGTGAAATAAAATCAATTCCACGGCCGATTATCGAGCAAAATTATAAGCAAGCAAGAGAAGGAAATTTAAAACAAACCAATTTTGGCAGACGTATATAGAACGCAGAAGGGCTTAAGGGGGATAGACCCTGATATGGTGATTTGTTATATCGATCGAAATCGGAAAATGATTCTGTCTGAGTCTGCCTGTGAAGGTACGCTTCGCAATTTTTGAGATATCCACATAAAATTTGGTACACATTTGGACAAACTATTGTCAACCATTTCGAATAACTTATTTTGAATAGTCGCTCTATGAAGGGCTACGTAGGCTGTTGTACGCTATTATCGTAGTGTTTTCGTTCTTTTTCAATTCTTTTAACCCTTAAGAAAAGGCATCAAAACAAATGAAAAGGTTATGTTTTCATCTTAGCTCCTGGCTCCCCTAGACCTTTACTTGATTCATGCTTTCCTCGTAAATTTGCGATATAAAATCTATAAATTGTGGAAAATTTTTGCCTAATATATCGTTTACGTGATTTCTTTCAGATGCGACCATTTGAAGCAGGATTGTCCAACCTATGGGCCGTTGGCTCTTCTTGCACTTAACTCTATAGTATATAAATCTTCTTATAATCTACAATAGCACCACCAATACCAACCAGAGACTAGGAGACATGAGTTCAAATCTACTTTCAAGCGCGACCATGTCTGATCTAAGTTTCAGTTTTCTCTTTAAATTAAAATTCCGATAATGCAGAGGCCTTGTCTATGCCTAAATACATTCAATAAATTGATTCCTATCAAGGAAACAAATATTTTTAGATATAGTGTATAATTCATGTGACTTATGATGCGTACTTTTTGAATGTGATAAATCGAATAATAGAAGACTATGTACATCTCATCACTGTCTTGAATGGCATGGCATAAGTAATACAAAACGTTGTCAACTTCTTAATTCATTTCTTCATTAAGTTCCATTAACGTTCCATAAGCAGATTATATGTGTGATTAAAAGAAAACTTTTGTATTTGAAATGCGGCCTCCCCGCAGCTACAACAAGGTTAGACAACCTTGATTTAAGGGTTAATCAAATATTTATTAATAAATGTATATAAAAACTTTTACTTGCACAAAGAAATGAAAATTCAATTCAATGTTTGTGCAAAGTCACGTTATACTGCACCAAATGTATTTTTTAATAGCTAAAGTTTTCTACGCAACAATATTGACTTAAAATTTGTTATTTAATCGTACAACAAGAATGCAAGCAAACGAAACTTGTATGTGCACGTATACCATTCCATAACTACTTACGTTACAATAGTTTGGTGACTTTGAAAATCTTCAAAGAAAAATAAGAAAAAAAAAAATGTAAAAACGTTATGAACGCTTGTAGATGAGAGATTAAACCGAACTCGTTTGTATGGTACGGCAGAAGTATTTTCCTCCCCCCTCTATAAGATCGAAAATATTTGAAAACTTTTCTATACTACTTTCTATTTGTGCTCTAAAGTAATTTCCTTAGTTTCGTGATAGCTTCGATTTCACAAATTCTCAAGCTGTACGAGCGACATCAATAAGTTGACAGCTACCGTTCAAAGGTAATACATGTCTGCAAAAAACCGTCACTTATGTCGTAATGTCTTTTGCCAAAGAGTGTTGGATCAAAGAAAAATAAACGGAAAAAAATACATTGATTTACTAGACATTTTATGAATCGATTCAAGATAATGTATCCGATCGTAGTTGAAGCAACGGATCTTTACCCCGATACGTGACACAGCGATCGATATGAACTTTGAAAGGTAAACATTTTACTTGTCGAAGTGAGGATATCATTGTTTGTGAGAAGATCATTTTTCGCTTGCACGCTCGGGATGTTGTACGCTAAATAAAATATGGGAAAACTCCATCGACAACGAAACCTTAACTCAAACTAATGAACTCACACTATGTAAGCCGGAATCTGAACCATTCTTTCAGTGTAGAAAAAAAAAATGACTTCACAAACATAGACATTCCACTACGTTGTAGTCTCCTCCTCTAACGTCGTCGCTTTCTATTTAAGCACTTAGTCTTAAAACTACCTTGTGGAAGCTCCATGTTACGCTGTCGTTCACCAAAACTGATAGAAGTCTTAAAGAATGAAGATTAAGTTCTTAAGTTGATGCATACTTATAGGGATAGGGGTAATATTATGTTTCAACAACAGGTTCCATTGTCGAATGCGATTCTCAAAGACTCAGTACTTCTTAAAAGTCAATTTATTTCCTTTTTCTATTTCAAATTCAAAGAACGTAAGCAAAGTGAAGCCCGTTCGCAAATTCGTAATGCGAACAAAACCATTAATACTTACTTCCTTTTCAAGTTCTTTAAGCGTATGGTCAACACCCGTGGTATTTAGAGGGAAAACTAAGGATGAATAGAAAAAAATCAATTATTGCTGAAAGTTTTTCGGACAACGTGTCAAAAATTTTGTAATTAGAATAAGAAAGAAATTTAGAACCGCTCCCTGAGATGCACCTTTATGTCTAAACGTATGAGTAGCTGATTATGTAAGAATCACGATTATCAACTGAGTGTGCACGGGCTCAAGTCTTATAGCGAGAGAGTTCACTTTGGTTATGCATCGTCGGTCAAAGCATAACACTTGCCGATTGGGTGGTCACTTTCTATCTATTTCACTTACCTCACTTCTTTATGATCGTCACCTTATAACACAAATCGGAGATATCGCCTAAGCGATTGGTCGTTAGATGTTGTCCGTAATACTGTACGCCTTGAATTCGTTGTGGGCTTTCGTTGCAGTCTTTGTATTACCTGTAACCTGACATGAGACATGGCCTTATCGCTAAAGGCTTTCAGTTCTGTAATATAATGTAACAAAACTCACTTTAACACGTTTCAAAAAAATGCGTATAAATATGATTATATTGAAATGCAAGTCTATATAGTTGTCAAGGAGAGTGCTGTCAATCCGGGAAATTTAAATAAAAAATTCACCTTATTTCTTGATCACAATAGTTCACATGATAGTTACTTATGCCCAGCAATTTTGGTGGACAACAAATTTTATGTCAAAGATATATTTCAAGTTGCAAATGTAATGGAATATCCAAAGAGCAGCTACTGAACAACTGAACTTTAAAAGTATATAAATAAGTTGAAATGTATTCCGGGAACCTGTGGCGCATTTAAAACGTCCACAATATCCAGGACAGTGACACGTAACATAAAAAGCATAAGAAACTCTTAAAAAATGTTTGCTTTCTTTGCCAGAAGCCATAACTAATACCGCAATGAGTGCAAAGCGAAACGGCTGAATGTAGTAAGTAAAGTGTAATAGAGAAGAATTATATAAAAACAAACAAATAAACAGAACAGAACAAGAAGTATGTATGTAATAAACATAGTGCCCGCACTTTATTCAAGTTTCAATTCACATTTAAGTCTTCACAGTGTTGTAACTAACAACACTCGAACATTCTTCTAAAATAAGAATTTCTTTATTGCTTGAGACACTATGTAATTACTTAATGACGTTAATGCATTGAGTATATAAAGCTAAAAAGTATGAAAGACAATAATCGATTATTATTATTACGCAAACTATAGATATAAACGTAGACTTGTATAAATACGGCGAATAGATAAAAATAAATGAAATTTTCATACACTAATGCAATTTATTAATATTATGGCAATATGTGTCTCGTGCTACTACGTTGTTACCAAAGGCCAAAAATGTTCTTCACTTTAACTTCGTTTTCCGAAACGACTTAATCACTTTGAAAGCAAACGCCCATCTTCTTCGCAGTAGTCCGCATCTCATCCGTTAGAAACTATTCTTCTCGCTGACCCATATTTTTGCAGCAGATGCTAATTAATTATACAATAAACGGAATGCTCATCATAGATCCTTTAAGGGGTACGCATGCTCGCTCTGCACCATATTCTGAAATTAGATTATGAGCAGCTGTCTTTCTAGATTTGACTGCTCATCATAGATCTTTAAGGTATACGCATGCTCGCTCTGTAGCATATTCCGAAATTAAATAATGAGCGGCTGTCTTTCTAGGTTTGACTACTCATCATAGATCCTTTATCGCTCTGTAGCATGCGCTGAAATTAGATTATGAGCAGCTGTCTTTCCAGATTTGACTGCTCTACAAAATTTGCAAGAAACGCGGAGAAACGCGGTGAAACGCGGCGTCTGTTATGCTGATTCAACAGATCGAGCGGCTAACTAAGTAACTTTGTTCATGGCGAGTCTCGTTTTGTTTACTATAAATATTGGGGGCAATTTTTTTAAATCATTTTATGTGAGACTTGGTAACCGATGAAACGGCAAATTCTTGTGTGAAGCATTGGGAAAATTGAGTTCACCAAAACAACAACAAGTACAAAGTGTAGATACAAATTTTTTTTATTTCATACAAATTAAAATCTTATCCCCTTTAATGCCGATGGAGAATATTATAATAATAAAAACTTGAAACCATTGAATTTAACTTATTTTAATTTTTATAATTTTGTACCCCTCGAGTTAATGGGAGATAGCGAGATAGCGTACTTTCATTTCTTCATATCTTTTCTAGTTTTATGGAACTACATATGTCTTTACGGGTTAAACGTCCGCACCCGTCATTAAACCTTAAGCAGACCGGTTCCCTAGAACCATCGGCAATTTGTCCAGTTCAATTGATAGTTACCTTAGAGATTGCCGAGACACGAACCTAGCGAATATAATTTTCGATCAAATTTGTTTCTTTAAATAAACACGTCAGAAAGAGTTCAATGGCCTTAAATTGGGCTTTCCCAAACTTGTGACGCAGTTAATAGACTGTTTAACGTAGTCTTGTTAGAAGCGAATCAAGCGAAATGTTTAGATCAACATCTTCCACTTGAGATCATAAAAAATGTGTTCCATATCTGTAGCGTTTTTCGCCCACAGTAAAGCGGAATTTCACTTCCATTTTCATGGCAAAGGGTAACTTTTGCTTAATGTAAAGATATCGCGCGAATCGTTTATGGAGTTGACTGTCAATATCATATGTCTTGAAAAACCTTCAAGTTAACCTCACAGTCGGGACAGGGACAAATCCTACTATTACTTACTGTACACCACTTCACCCAACAAAACCCGTCACTTATCTCCATCAAAAAATAAATTTTTTTCATATAATGATTTTTATCAAACGGGTTAAATCATATGAGAAGTTATTATAAAGATGATTGGGATCCAATCCATTTTCAATAGTGCTCGCCTCTGATCCGAAACATGTCAGTACACCAAATTTCGACGAAATATCTCAATTGTGATTTATAGATTAAAGATAAGAATACATGGACTGAAGGACAGACGAACTTATATCGATTTAGAAAGTAATTTTCAAATGTTCAAAGTGTTAAGCAATGAGAAGTGTGTGTGTGTGTGTGTGTGTGTGTGTGTGTGTGTGTGTATGTGTGTGTGTTTATGTTTGTGTGTCAAGTCCTTAATGTACCACTGCACAGAAATGTTGTAGGGGAAAAAAAGCGATGAAAACAAGTGATGAGTCGAATATATATTATAATTTCTTTTGTTGTTGTTGTTGTTGTGTTCTCTTGTTAATAAAAAAATTTAAATAAAATTATAAATTCATACCCTAAGAGAAATTTCTGCACAAATTTATTTTCGTGCACAAACTTATTTACAGACGACATGATATGATAAATACGTAAAAAGCCATTGAACTCAATATTGTGTAGGTCAGGCATTATTAATCGATATAGTAGTCTATGTATGAAATTGTTTACATGCATGTTCAACGCGTCTAATTAATGCATACGAGTAGACTCGACAGGCATGAGCCCAAGGTGCGAATACACACATATTATGCAAATTTATCAAACACTATTGCATAATGTAACGCATGAATTACCAAATGAAATTATTAATTAATTAATATATCATTGGTCGGGAAAGGTACACAAAAACACAGTGTTCTCCCCTTCGGACAGACATTAGAATAGAATGCAAGCAAATATGTAATAAAAAGTTCCCATTGAAAGACATATTTTGCACGTCACTGTTCCTAGTTCATAGGATGCTGTTCGAATTGAATGCGATCCGTTTGCAAATATTAGAAGAAGAAGAAGAAAAATAAATAAATTCTATATATATTTAAAATTCAGAGGATGGGTGTTTGATATTCGTTCTGAATTGAGCATAATCTTCTCTACTATTTTCTTTTAAGGACAAATTTTCTTTTAGACACAGTTCACGCATTCATAGGCAGCAGCGCTCGAACAATGACATCTATAACCTTAAAATATAATTATTAGACTGTGAAAAAAGAACGACAATGTAATGTGTGACATATGTAATTTTTCGCATCTGCTAAGCTTTATAACCTTCTATCGGATGGATGAACATCTCTATACGCTATTCTAGCAAGTATTCTTGATGTTTGTAATATGCTATCATAACTCTCTCTCTCTCTCTCTCTCTATATATATCTCTTGTAGAAAGGCTTCAATGCGCCGAACATACATTTTGGTGCCGTTAAACCTAAACGTCGTACAGTAATCAAATATCACTCTTCATGTCTGTTTTTTTCCGCAATGTACTAAACAATGTACTAAAATAACTAAGGTTTCAGTTCTTCAACATGTTATTGTCTCTTCAACGCAAAAGTTAAGAAATCAATAAAATATTTGTAATAAAACTGACAGACAGGTTCATAAAGGTATGATGATGAAGGCAATTAAGCAGTTGCTTCTTTACAAAGTGGAATAATTCAAATTATTTGAAATGAAAGAGATATGTAAAAATCGCTATCTGTATATTCAGATCAAATCAATAAGCGCTGCATGGCTGAATTTAATTTTGGTCCTTCAACCTCAAGCATTGAGCAGAGCTTAGGTTTTCCCATTGAAGTTCGAGGATCAGGAATTTTTGCATCGTTATGTAACTGTTGTTGAAACATGAGTTCACAACTACACAAGTTTAAAAGTGAACGTGAATCACCTGCGCCAGGAATAGATAAAATACCGCAACTCATACTGAGGTCATGCTGATCGTATTGTAAACTTTGAAGCAAATGTTCCTTAAAGTCATTTATTATAAAAGCAAGGATAACAACGATCGCAATGCTTACAATATTACGGATCATAGCAAATATTTATTTGAAAAAAAAAAACACAGTGTGAAGATAACGAGACCTCTTGGAATTCAAATGAAAAGAGATTTGTTGCCCACGTACAAAGACGCCTG